>JBBPNZ010000298.1:0-24309 GCA_038091195.1 Phylloporus rhodoxanthus | reverse complement strand
TTGATGTACACGCTACGCGCTGCCTCCAAGTCATCCGAGGTGCCCACGTAGAGCACGACGCGCTCCTTCTGCTCCTGACCCAAGAGGATGCTGCGCAAGAGAGCGGCGTAAGTGACGAGGTGTGTGCATCGAGGAAAGATACCCACTCATGGCAGACGCGGTGCAAGAGGCCCAACGCGCAACGACGGCCTCGCCACTTTGGCGCCGTGAAGACCTTGGTGACGGCCGTCACGTTGTCCGACTCTCGCGTCGTTGCAACCAGGCACGCGATCTCTTCCTGGATGACGTATACCCACACCTGCTTTTTCTCGATCATCGTCTTCGCTTCCAGCTCCGCTCTCGCGTCATCAAGACCATACGGCGGCTTGCCAGAGCAGGGGTATTATATATGGTCCATACATGAACAAGTGCGTGGCACTTACCGAAGTATCAGAGAATCCCTGGCACAAGCGCTGGACGCCTTCCAAGTCGGACATGTCCGCGAGGCGTAGATTGATGTCGATTTCCTCCCCGTCCCCATGCCGGAACGTGGAATCCGGGTGGTTAATCATCTCTTTTGTGCAGGAAGAAAAGGCTGCTTCGTAATACGGCGTGTCACGCGCCCAAATGCCGTGCTCCTCGCGCACCTGTGCTTCAAAAGCCCTGGAAAACGCTCTTGTGACGTTTGCGGTAGAGAATACGGAGAAGACCCGCTGGGGACGGATTTCCTGCAGCAGACGACGGACTAGTGCTGACATGGCATCAGCAATGTCAATAACATCACCCTGGACAGGCTGTGCAGGGGATTTGCAGGAAACGATAAAGATGGGGTAGTTGCCCAATGGGCCTTTGGTGCAAGAGAGCACAAATGCGACATTGTTTGACTTGTCGAACAGCGCGATCCACAGTTGGTTGTCATCACCTCCACGAGATAATGCACGCGCCTTCTTCGCAAACGGAAGAATGATGTTGGCAGCTGCTTCGTTCTGCGATAACGCGTCCCAGACCTCTTGAGGAATGTCAGAGGCGTGGTGGAATGCGCGTGCGTGAGGGAGGAGGTCGTTAGACATGTTTGAGACGGATGGGGTGACTATGCCCTTCCTTGTGTATTAATATGCAAGCGATTAGCCTAGAACGTACTTGGGGAACGGCGACATGGTATCCTGTCCTAAGGTCAACTAGACTGAACGTTCAGTCAATCTTACACGAGGTATGATAACGGAATGTGAGTAACGTTGGATGCATTCAACCTTTGTGCAACTATGAAACCCACGAGGATTAGTAACGTTGGTCACCTCCGAATGGTGTCCAAAAACTGTAACAATTAATCTTACCCGGACTCTGCAGCTGTACAACGGAAGACTATACAACGGACGGTCAAGTGGAAGAAACGTTAACATCCACGGAGAAACGACTAAACACTTTCACGTTGCTCAGGATGATATCTTGAAAAGACTTTTGTAGTGAGAATGTGGCAAGAGCGATGGTCCACGCACGTTATGTTACTGGCGCGTTCGCGTTCGTCTGAGTTTGGCCCATCCCTTTTTCGATAAGAATCTCGGAACGGCCTTCGCTCTGGCCTCCACATGTGACTTCTCACCTTCAGGACCGTGGAAAGATCCTATGCTTGCAAGGGATCGACAACGACGACGACACGACCGTTGACATCTGATGTGTAGCCGCCATTCTGAAGATCACTACTTACACACAGGTGAACTGAGGCGAATGGGCACGGATTTGAACTCAGGAAAGGCTGCGCCCAGAACACGAGTTGTGCAGCATGCTCGCGGTCTTCTTTTGAGTATCAAAATGAGATGCCTCATGTAAAAGAGACCGAAGTAGATCTCAATGCGGTACAATTTGGTGAGTTGTAGATGACGGTGTGTGGATTGCAACCCCAATAGAGGACATCACTTTATTCCTTCCATGGATATTCAAACTTGGGCTGGTCTTTGCGCCTCCATAGCTTTCTCCTGCATCACATTGTAAACAGCTATCGACACAAATGATGATGTGGCACAAACTTTCTTCTGGTCGTGAGGTGCTCAGCAAATACCTCGACACAGTGCTTGGTTTTGAACTCTCGAATAAACCGAGGATCCCTGGCGCATATAGATCGTGAGAGCACGCGTTAATAACATGTAAAATCATACCAAAGCTCGCTAGCTATACCCAGGTCCTTGCAACATCGCATGAGAGCATTACTTTTGCATCCTTCGGCGGCAGTCGGAATACCGGAAGGGTCAAAATACTCGTTTTCACCTCTAGCTATAGCAACGAGCCTACAAGGACAGCTCGTCAGCCGACAGAGGATTCTGCATATCGTGGTGCCTTACCGTCCTTGGCAGACGAGGGCGTATTCCCTGCTGACTATTTTGGGCCCCACGTTGGTCTCCGTCCTTGGAGCGAGTCCCCAGGCGCCGGGTCCAAATGCCTTGTTCAGGATACGACGGTATTTTATCTCAGGAAGGTAGATAAGTCCATCTTTGGCGGAAGAAGTTAGGGAAGCTGTAGCAGGTAAAGAAGGGACGCACCAGGTTTAACCTCAATGTCCAATTCGTCGATGGGTGCAAGTAGGATGTCTGCAATCTCTCTCGGGAATGCTTCTACGGATAAGCCATAGTAACTCTTTGACCAATCATTTGCTCCACTGTCGCCTGTTGACACAAAATCGCCCGGAAATGCGATCTGAGAGGTTGCAGACTCGGCAACAAGAACGCTCTCCGGGAGTTCTTCGGGTGTCTCGCGAACTCCTGCTGCGTCTGATACTGCTTCGGAAATATCCTGTCGGCTTATTTCATTGTTAGTTGTACTGGCCGAGGCTTTTGCTACGCGTGAGCCGGTTGCGGCAGAACGGGCGGGGTAAGTGCGCGTTGACACAGCATAAGTTCTGTTGCCCGTGCGCGAAATACGACGTGCAGTGAGCGAGAGTCTGGCGCTCCTCGCGAGGAAAGACTGCATCATGGTGTGAGGTGAAACAAGTTCAAAGAAAGCCCCTCGATAATCACACTCAAACACTGCCACTTCAATTGACCCTAGGATGAATACGCCCATCTCAGCCCGTCCTCATTCGAGTTTGCGTACACAGCGGCCAACGTCGAGCTTGTCTCAACGGCCACCTTCAAGTTTGTCTTCAGCTCGCCCAGCTTCGAGCGCCTCATCATTGAGACCACACTCTCGGATATCAACGCGTCCGAGTTCGCGCCTATCACGACCTGCCACTCGACAAACCACACGTCTTTTACCGCTATGCCAGTCACTTGTCACCCAAGTGACCGGATTGTCGCCAGACACAGACGATGAAAACTTTCGTACTGCCGTGGATTTCGCATCCAAGAACTTGGAATTTTCAGTCAAGGCTGGCCCAAGCACTGATATGACGGCGATAGACAAACACTTTGGAGGGTAATAATTTGATCCTTCATGTGTCGTTTTCAGCAGGTTTACGACTGGGTAATATAGTCACATTCTCAAAGCAAGCATCAACTCTCATGATGTCCTTGCGGACGCGTTGCAGGAGTCTTATAGCAAAGTAAAGCTGCAGGCCAAGGAGCTGACGGATCTCGATGAGCATATTAAAGTGATCATGGCATTTCCCGATGGAGATATCTTGTAAACTGACATCCCGTCAGTTTTCGCGCCTCCCGGACTACCTTCAATTGCTTGTATGTACATTTACCTCAGATTACCGTGTACTAACATTTATGGGTAGATATTATTATCGTCTGCTCCTAGTAATGCCACCCATGCCTTTGCGGAAACATATAACGATGCACGGCCATCTGAGCCTCCAGCACCCCTTACGTGGAAAGAGATTCTTGCAGAGGAACCTTTTGAAGGACAACACTGGGAGGGAGTATATGGCCTACCAGCTGGTAGCACTGTCGAAGGATGGGAAACTCGGAGCGGTGGAAGTACGCCGTCCCTGTCCCCTTGGGATGAAGATGACTCTCGGGACAGCGATGTCACATCGCCCTCTTTTGAGGATTTACCTCCAACGATGACTGGGGCGCCTGTGGAATCCAACTCCCATCGCATTCACACTCATCAAAATCATTTTGGGTTGATTGAACAACTCAAGTCGCAGCAGTATTGGAGAGAAGGCTGGAAAATCGATGTGGATGTTTCACGGCCGTTTGATATAGGTGATCCGTCAACCCTTGGTATGTTTTTTCTTGTCTTGATCCTCTGCGTCTCTTTTATACTTGCTAGGTCCTGCGACACTTCGTGTATTTGGGGAGAGGGCAACATTGGCCCTTGTTGGTCCAGAGCGAGAGGTAAACACAGAACATCTTTCCCAGATACTGCACAACTAATTCCAATGTCTAGAAATATATCCACGAGCGCGATGCGGTGCGCGAGGTATTGATGTGTCTTCAAGGTCGAAAGAATATTATGATCTACACTACTCCAGATACATTTTCTTCGGTAGTAGGTTGTCAATTCCGTCGTCACGGTATATGTTGAACTGACGGCACCCTAGCCTTCTCCGACAGCGCCTCGTCTACTGCACTATACATTGTCAGCCCAATCATCCATATTGAGTGCTTTCGCACAGATGACGACTACTGTATGCCATCTGCGAAAGTTTGTTTCTGCCATCTTCGAGGGCGTTACCACCGTCCATGAAATCACTCCAAGTGGATCAGCGCACTTGCTCACTCACAATATCTGCTCAAGAATGATAGAGGCTTTTGCGGATGCTGTCGACGCGCAAATTCAGGTGTTCGACCGATGGTGTGCCAAGAAAGAAGAAGCGATTTGTTGTGCACTAGCCGGTCATGGTGACTCACTTGTTGTCAGCTTGCTCAGCCTGGAGAAGGACTTTCGAGATACCTTCTCAGGCACTTTTGACATTGTGTTGGACACTTTACATCGATTTGTGGAATACATTTGTCAGTCTCATGACAGACTCGACCAGGCCGTTTGGAACATGCCTACTATGCCTACCCAACTTCCATCTGCCGTCCTTTCAGCGCTTCTGCTTGACCTTTTGCTGCAGGCAGTAGAAGAACAATGGTCCACGGGCAATGTCTCTGCCTCCAATTCTCTCGCAGCCATCTTTGCAAAGACTTCAGAACCAATCTGGTGCATGATCGGGAAATGGCTTAAAGATGGAATGCCCGTTCGAAACGTGTGGGACTCCTCAGACGATGTCCAAACTCTCGACGAGGAATTCTTTATTGAAGACAACGAACTTCCGCTTATGGATCCCGATCTCTGGGCAGATGGCTATGTTCTTCGGAGTGCCGTTCTATTAGAGGACGGGAGGAGGAAACAGCCCGCTATTCCTGCGTTCTTGCGACCGGCGGTTGATCAGATCCTAGGAGCCGGAAAGGCTGTTGGACTACTACGAATGATGGGCATCTATTTCTTTTCTGAAAATGTAATCGGCGAAGAGAAACATTCTCTCCTGGACCTGAAGCCCTTTGCGCAGTTAGTCGAGTCTAGTACTGCAAGCTCGAGGGACTGGGAATCATTGTCACATATGGTATTGGAAGAGTTCTCTGCTTATTGTCTTGCTGCTGGTCTGCGGCTATCCCGAGTTCTCACTGAGGAGTGTGAACTATCTCGCCACCTTGCTGCCATTGAAGGGTTATACTTGATGACAAGAGGAGATGTGATCAGCAACTTCACTGATATCATATTCGCCAAGGCAGGCCCTAACATTTATTATTCACATTGTTCCATTGATTTAATGACATTTAGATGGACAGTGAACAGGCATGGAACGACTTTCACTTCCTGAACAGTGTGTTCAGAGACGTGGTCGAGTCGACCAACTCGAATTGGATCGATGCCTCCCTCATCCGGTTGTCCTATAGGGGTAGCAAAGCCACTGCAGTTTCCAATTCTGTCAAGGCAATTGATGGACTGCTCGTCGAATATGCTCCGCCATTTCCTTTGACGTATGTTTTCACTCCCAAGGTCTTGCAAAGCTACTGTTCCCTCTTTGTCTTCCTGCTCCAGGTGAGGAGGGCGAAGTGCGCCCTGGAGAGGATTTTGCTACGTGGAGTGGTGGCGAACGTTGGGCTGAGATCTGAGCTCAAGGTGTTCTACGCGATGCGAGGGAAGCTCTCGTGGTTTATCAAGTAAGTGAACTTACATAGCGCTGACCTTGTGATCACTGTTTTAATGGCAAACTGCAGCGCCCTGTTCAATTTTTTAACCATGAACGTATGTTTTTTTTTCGGTCCAGACATATGCAAGATTTGACGCGGATCGATCATCCAGGTGACCCACGTTCAGGTGCTGAAATTTCAATCCGTGTTCAAAGAAGCCAAGTCCCTCGATGAGATGATCAAGCTTCACAATGATCAGTGCGTTTTGGACGTTATTCCACCTACACGGTATTCATAGGGGACTAGCCTCGAAACACTACTGTACAAATGTTTTCTTGACACTACAGTACGGCTCTAAGCATCCCTGCGTGTCCTTTACTCATGCCTTTCTATTCCTTACCCAGACATCCTCCCTCTCGAAAGCAATTTTGAGCATCCTAGACATCTGCATCCACTTTCGGACGTTCTTCACCACTTTTGCAGGAGACACGACGCACGATATCTCCCGTCTGTCGATCAGCATGCGACGCCATCGGAGCCGGCGGCAACGACGACAACGCAAGGACGTGATCGGATTCTCGATACCCCTGCCAACAAATATCGAAGACTCGGATACAGATACGGACGCGGATAACGACGTCGGTCAGGTGGAGGGAGGGCGCGCCAATCTGTCCTTGTCTGCCGCACCATCGTACACCGAGGAGGACTTGTCGACGCAATTGGAAAAGATGTCGGGAGAGCTGGATAGTTTGGTGAGGTACGTACGGCGTTGCGCCGAGAGTTTAGCGAGGGGGGCGTCGGATGCTGGGTCTTCGTTTGGCGTGCTTGCATTTACGCTCGAGGATTGGGACTCGTAGTCGATTACGCTCGCACTGGTGTGGCAGTAGGACTTGGGCCCGGGCCTGGGCGGAGTCCCTCGTAGGCGCAGACGATGTTATTCGCGCTACTCCAAATCGTCCGCTTCATTCGAATGATGATTGTAAAAGGAATGTTGCACTCCCAAAACATCCACAGATAATGAGTGTCACGATTGCAATCCGAGGCGCTGAAAGTAAAAGCTGATTTCCAAGGAGCACGGAGATAGATTACCAACGAACGGATTGTCGGGCTGGCCGATAAGTTGAATCTTTGAGCGAGAGAGGAAGAAATGGGAGCATAATCATCAACGGAGAACTGTCATCGGATTCAAACTCCAATCTGACTTATGTTTGTAACGGAATGTTGACACAGGATCGGATAAGAATCCGACAAGTGTCAAATGTGGAGCGATGACCGTAAGGCGAGCGAGATGATGTAAATCGACCTTCTGGAGAGTATCAAATACTCCACTGGAAGGAAATTCAGGAGCATAAGGATCTTCAACATGTAGAACTGTGAGGTCTTCCATGCGACCGACGATGCTTAGAAACTCCATCATATTTAGGTGTACACTGTAAGTTGGGAGAAATACGAAAGAAGAAAAATGTTGTTAGTCCACTCGAGGACCATGGCAGCGTACAACCAATGAGTTAGTGTACGAAGAGAATGTGTTCATCGGTGACCGTTATGTGTTGATCAAAGGATCCCTCCCATTCGATCTCCAGCTTCTGAAGATGGAGACCGCACAGAGAGAGCTTTTCTGGGAAAAGCGCGGAAGGTACAAACGGAGCTCTTGAATGCATTCCATATGGTTTGGTAATGTCTCCACGAGACTCGACCACCAGCATTGAAGCTTGTCTTTCGGGTCGGAAGATGATGCTTATCTTCAACAGTGCTTGCTTGACCTGGGTAACAGTTCCTCCGTCCAGCATAGCGATACCACAACGTGGTAGGTCCAAAGAGCCGAGCAGCCTACAGCGCCACGCCAGAGGCGGCAAACATACAAAACGTTGACAGAACTAGGCATACAGAAATTAGTTCTGCAGCCGCAGTTTTAACTATGATAGTCTTGTGCTCCATGGATAAATGTGACTTGAAGCACTTCAGGTGGAGGGCGAAGAATAAGTAAAAATGAATTCTCTTGCGCACATTGAAGGTCGGACAACGACAACGTTCCCCGATTGATCTCTTCGACTATGCGGGCTTGAGCGCTTGAGCCTCGGTCGCCATATCGTTGGTTAGAATAGTACTTTGACCACACCGTGACAGACTTGCGCTTGCTCGGGGTCCACGTACTAGTAACACAGACAGGCTGGGAAATGGATTTAGTATTACCATACATGTTGCCCGACACAAACTACTTACAATTGACAGATGCGTAGATCGAAACTTCGAGGTAGTTGAAGTAGACGAGATCCCTTAGTAGATGATTATAAACCAATAATATTATGTAAACTGCTCATTCTGTGATATGATCCCACAACTCGTTCGAAGGACCTTGTGGACGCGACACTCGCTGGTCTCAAGTCGTGGATGTTTTGTGAACCCTCTGCGTTTATTCTCTACACAAACCCCAGATGAAGTCGAATCTTTTGGGATTTACAGTGTGATTCTTCCTGAAGAGCCTTTTGTTTGGGGTGTGTCGCACATCACGCCCCGTACCGTCCCACCCAGCATCGGGAGGCCACCATACGCGCGGACCCTTGCAGGCGGTTGGGCTGCCTCTTCCTCCTCGTCTAAAAGTGGATACTCGCAAGAGCCTCATGAGGACCGGATCCAACTCGGAAGCGAGCAAGAGACAAAGCTTCGGACTGCTGCTAAGCTAGCCCGCAAGGTTCGCGAGTTTGCCGGGACACTTGTTCGGGTGGGCACGGTTCTAAAACCTTTGTTTACGATATGTTGATGGAATGTTTATTATAGCCTGAAGTGACCACAAACTCGATAGATGCAACCATTCATGACTTCATTGTCAGTCATGGTGCTTACCCGTCCCCCTTACTCTACTCAGGATTTCCTCGATCATGTTGTACCAGTATTAACAATGTTGTCACGCATGGAATACCAGATGAGTAGGTCTTGTTTGGTATGTTTTGTCCCAGTGTGAAACTGATGGAGACCAGTCGACCCCTCGAAGATGGTGATATCATCAATATAGACATCACCGTTTACCTCGACGGCTTTCACGGAGATACCTCCCAAACCTTCCTTGTTGGCACTGTCGTACGCATACATTCTTCGTTCCGTGGCGGTGACGACCATGTTGATGCCCACAGGACCAACCCGGTCGCGACCTCGTTTCGGTGACCAACGCAGCCCTGCAGGCCGGAATCCGTGCTTGTGCACCTGGGCGCCCGTTCAACGCGATCGGGCATGCAATTCACGCATTGGTGCGCAACTCTTCTTATTCGGTGTGCAATGCTTTCTCGGGACACGGTATCGGGAGAGCCTTCCACCAGCCCCCTTGGATATACCATACGCGTATGCCCTTTGTCCTTACGTTTTGTTCTACTGTGTGGCTGATGAGTTTGTTTCATAGTGAATGAAGAACCGGGGACGATGCATCCCGGACACTGCTTTACGATCGAAGTATGAATATTTGAATCAATATTGTCTCCTCACTAATCTAGCGTAGCCCTGTATCGTCCAAGGATCCAATTCACAAGTGTGGATATTCCCAGATGGATGGACAGCATCGACTGAGGCAAGCAATCATTATTACCTATACAGGAAGTCTTGGAGCCCTGACTATGTTGTCATAGAACTGCGCTCGCAGCGCACAGGCAGAGCACATGGTGTTGATCACTGAGACCGGCGCGGAGGTTCTGACATAAGTAGTGTCTCGTTGCACAATGCCAGATGTGATCGGCTGCCCCTATCCGACTTCGCACTCGACTTCAAGCATGGGGGTCAGCAGAAGATATCTCACAGCGCGGAAACCTTACTCTATACTCAGCGCCACCGCTACACAAAAACATAGTCTACTGTCAGGATTCGCTATGCTGCAGTGGAATACGAACAAGCAAATGACAGATCTACTCAAAACAAAGACACTTCTATGCGGAGAAGTCCAAAAAGGAAACGGATGATCGTTCACCAATATCCAAGAGTGGTGTTCGTGAATCCAATTTCGAGCCACCTTTCCACACCTTTCACCTGGGGGCCTGGCACGAGGCCTTGGAAGCCGACCTTCTGGTAGACTTTGCGTGCAGGGGCCAACTCCTTTGAATTGCCGACGTAGAGGACGACCTGTTTCTTCTTTTCCAGAACCCTACCAAAGAAAAATTAACTTTTGTCCTAAAGGACCGCATCAAATGGTAAACTCACTCATCACAGACGCGGTGCAAAAGGCGTCCCGCACAACCGCGGCCTCTCCATTGCACTGCAGTAAACACTTTGGTGACCGTTGTCACGTTGTCCGACTCTCTCGTCGTCGCGACTAGACAAGCAATTTCTTCTTGCCCGTCTTTCCGGATGACATGCACCCACACTTTCTCGTTTTCGATCATTGTCCTAGCTTCCAGTTCGGCGCCCGCATCATCAAGTACGTACGGCGGCTGTCAGGACGAATGTATGGTTATTATCATGCATGTATGCAATAACGCCCATCGTGCTCACCGATGTCTTGGAAAACTCCTTGCACAATATTGCAATAGCTTTTAGATCGGCCATCTTTCCAGGACGAAGAAAGATGTCGACATCCTCCGGGAAAGGAGAGATGGCTTCCGAAGGCTTCTTCAGCGTGTCGCGCGTGCAAAAGGTAAAGGTCGCGTCATAGTACGGGTCCTTCTCCGTCTGGATGCCATGTTCCTTCGGCACTTGTGCTATAAACGCCTCGGCAAAATTTTCGGCCACCCTGACGGTCGAGAACACGGAGAATACCCGCTGGGGAGGGACCTCCTCCAGCAGACGACGGACAAGGGGTCGCAAGGCATCGGCGATACTTTTGCCGCGCCTCTCCTCTTGCGCAAGCTGAGCAGACGATTTGCAGTTGACGACGAAGATGGGATAGTGGTCTATCGGTCCCCTGGTGCAGGACAGCACGAACTCGACGCCGCCTGCGTCGTCGTCTACAGCAATCCACAGTGGCTTGCTGTCCTCTCCGCAAGCCTTGTCCGCTACCTTCTTCGCCGACGGGAGAATCACGTTTGCAGCAGCTTCGTTCTTCAACAACGCATCCCAGACCTCCTTTGTCAGGTCGGAAGCCTGGCGGAACGTGCGCACTTGACGAGTGGAGACGAAGCTAGAGCTAGACATGAGAGAGGAATGAGAACTTGGATGGCGAGGATGGCCATCGCTCCGTTTTATATGTGGCGAGGGCAGATTGTGGCGAGGATAAATCGGAACGTAGCCAGGAGCCGAAGGTAAGCACGGCTGTCACCTTTCGAAAATTCCATACGGCCAATTGCATTGAACGTCCGCCCTGCACTACTACAGGCCATCAAAATGGAAATTTGGTGGAAGGAGCCATTTTGGCGCGGCAAGCCATGGAGGGGGGCGAAAGACTTCCTGTGCCGGCACTGCACGGGTGAACTACTTGGACTTTGCTTGGCCGCATCAAAGATCGTACTTTCTTAAGATACGTTTTTGGCGAACTGTGGGAGAAATGATGGCCACTAGACCCGCGAGTCATTGTACCAAAAGCTGATCCCACGTTACGATTGGAACGATGACAACTCGAGACGTTCAGGGATTGCGCTGTGTAACCTCCATTGTGCAGCATACGGGACCGTCGGCAGTTTCAAATGACGGGGCACACCAGATTTTTTGTTGTATCAAAAACCCCGCGGTAAATAAGCTCATTGAATAGCAAAGAGTCAAAGAGTATTTACATGGCAATAAAGCGCCATTTAGCCGTGCAGACCCAGACCCGCCCGGATGCTGCTGGCACACCGCAGGCCTTATATTCTGTAGGGGCCATCCTCTGCCTAGTTCGAAAAGAGTTTTCCCATTTCGCTTATGCGGGCGGGTCCGCCTCATGATCATATCGGCAATGTCTTATTTGCCCTAGTAGTTCGATGGCACGCGTTCGACCGACTTGTACGCATCTGGGCTGTTGATGGTAAGTCAACACAGGAAACAGTAGAATGATGGAAAAAAAAAAGATTTAACACATCATGGAGGTGATCACATCCATTTCCCGACTAGCCACTGGAGCGGAGCGAGCCATGTAAGCGGCGAACGTGCGGCGTTTCATCCTGGCATGGTCATCCTCGGCCACAGGATGGCAGGTTAACCGCAATTATGACAGGCTGTATGTATATATGTATTAGTGTACATTAATATTCAATGATGCCCTTCAATGCTGATAGCTTCCTCGGCTTATGTGATTATCATGGACACGGCACACCTTTTTGTCTTTTACTTCAGAACAACGACAATGTTGGGAGTTTGGTGGCGTAGGGCGGCACCGGCATGGAATACGCATTTGAAATTGTCCGAGTCAGTTAATTGTGCCCGTCTGTGAGATCTACTTTAACTTATCGATGAAGTGGTTGAAGTTCGTGGGGAGTCCACCATCATCAGTTCACTTCAGTACTGTATACAACCGAGGGAGAAAACAAAAATAGCTACACTACTTTTCGATCAATCTACAGCCCAAACACTGCATCCAGCCCAGCTGCTACTCAGCGGACACAGCGCGCTCATGTTGGCACCACAATCCGCTCCGTCAAAAACCGCGACAACACCAGCGTCAGATCCCCCTCTCCCTTATCCATCCCCGCATCACTCTTTGTCAAGACGGGCTTCGCGCGCGTCAACAATGCCTGCAGATCTGCAGTCATCTCTCCTGTCATCCCTCTCCTCAATCTCTCCGCCAATGCTCTCGGCGCTCTACCTTTGCTCGCATCCAGTTGACCGGCGGGATGCTCCTCTGCTTCGGCCTCCGTCGCAGCGGGGTCAAAGTCAGGCTTGGAAAGCCACATGGCGAGTTGCGTCACCGCATAAATAAGGAGTGCCTCTAGAGTCCGTCGAGCTGTAAGTGTCGCTTGGCCGACGGCGAGCGGTACATCTTTGACCGAGGTGGAGGGCACGATCGCTTGACCCGGAGGTCGGTTGACCAGACTGCGCAGCACGTCGAGCGTGCAGTTTGCCAGCTCTAGCAGCGTACCCAGCGATGCCGGCTCACCGAGGACAACCTTGGAGTGCTAAAGCATAGGACTCGGTAAACAGTTTGAACAAATCGGGGGATAAAAACCACTCACAGGGACAATCAGCGCCTCGTGAAGCGGCCATTCTTCTTGCTCCTTCAGCAGCACGTCATACGCCCGACTCACGCTGACGAGTGTCGACACAACTGAACTACACAGCCTGAACATCGTGTGTACCAATCGCGCCGTGAGAGGATGCTTTCCCAAATCCATCATGTCGAGTTGCGAGAGTGATGCCATTGGCTCCTTCTCCATTGCCGCCCGCTCTTCAGGTGTCACAGGGTCCAAAAGCCTGGCGAGGTGGTTCGGATGCGTGAGTGCGTAATTTAGCTGTTGGAGAAACACGAGTGCGCGCGTGGAGAATACGCGGAGCACCTTTGTGACGACTGGATTGGGATTGGAGGTAGTGGACGGCGTGATCTCAGCAATGGCGTAAAACAGATTGACGGTCTGCTCGATCTCCTCCAGCAAGGGAAACGTGATAGGATCGCCGATGCTCCAGGACAGCGCACGGGCGATCTGTTTTCCGTAGAGTTGTATCATGCCACATGCATCTGCACTGAAGAAATGATGCTGGTTTCCTAGGGCACGAACTACCCCAGCCACAATAGAGAACATGCAGCAATATGCTCTGTGCGCCGGACTGCGCTCTCCCGGAAACTCGGGCAATGCAACGTCGATTAGGCCGTCACTTATGGCTGCGCTGATGCTGTTGTTACTGTACGCAGCTAGTACGCCCTCGCCTGCAAACCTCTCCGCACCGGACGGGATGCTAACAAGGGCCATGTGGAACAGGAAGATGTGTGGCGAATATAACGGCAATCTTCGCGCTCGGAGCAGGGGAAGATCTGAGATGCCAGCTATATCTGTGCGCACCAACAACTCGAGGCTCGACTTGATCACATCTGTCTCCTGGCACCGTGTGAGCCAGGGTAGCGACGATGCACTCACGTCCGGCCGACTACATTGCTCGAACACAGCGACAAGGAGTTCCATATCGCGGTCGAGGTCCAGATCGAGACGCGTTCGCGCAGAGTCGAACGTCAAGCGGAGCCCGTCAATGACCAGGTGCAGCGTCGCTTCAACGAGTCCAGTGATTTTCAGGCGTTTGGCTGCGTTGATCACCTTGGGTCGAGTACTCAAGTTCCGACACTGCCGGATGCAAAAATACAGGATCTGTAGAAGCGTCCTGTGGAATGGCACAGACACTTTGCCGAGGAAAGACGCAGAAGGTGGCTGAGACTCGTTCTGCAACAGGTCGTGGGCATTGGTCACGAGCGCCATGAATGACTCGACCTCGCTTATCGCATCCGTCGTAGAGAACCACGCGACCTCGAGAACCGAGAGGAGGAGCCCTAGTCGCACCCCATGGATAGTCGCCACCATGCCCCCTCGCCTCCCTTCCTTAGCGAGAGCCCCAGATATGGTCGACGCTAACGCCAGCAGACTTGGCCTGGTCCCCTGTTCGACACGGATGAATGGCAACATTTGCTTCAACAGGAACTGCCAGGCCTCAGCCATGGCCGTCTGCGCGTGCGTCAGAGAGAGGTTGAGATTGATTGACACTACTTGTCTCTCTATCGCATCGACACCGTTATCATCGACACATTGTTGAAGCCTACTCCTCAACAGTTTCGGTGAGAAGGTGAAGTTATCGCCGAAATCGCGCTGCGAGACAGGGTCTTGCGATTGAAGTTGCTCCAGCGAAAGACCAGGGAAGCCTTGTGAGAGCTGTTCAGAAAGCTTGTCATATAGGCCTGGATCATAGCAGCTAGAAGCGCCCTCAAGAATGAGGTCGTTCAGCTGATCTTCGCCCTTGAACGTTGGGATAAACTCTGTGTAGCTGAGGGGCTTTGACAGCGATTCTGTGGCGCACTTCGGGGCTGGTTGGAGGAATATATCCTGTCCGATGATGCGGATAGCGTACGATTTCACCATGCCACGATAGGCCTGGACAGATACTGCTCCATGGAGGTTGGACTGTCGTTCGCCATCGGCCACGCCAAACAATTCCACGGTATAGTCAGGATCTGGCCCAAGTTCCTCCCGAGCAATGGCCGCAATTTGTCCCCAAAACTTTTTGTTTTGTCGACAGTTTTCGATCACGGATGGATGCTCGAGGCCGTGCTGCCACACGACATGGATGAAATGGAGAACGGATGCAACCAGTGGGGGGTTGGTTTCCCAAAGATCCTTCCAGTGTCCAAGGGTCTCCGTCGCAATTTCCAGCGCACTCTTTGACTTCTTCTTCTCGTTGCATTCCTTCTCCCTTTCTTTACCTTTCGAGCTCGGGATAATAAACTCCCCCGTAACCAGGAGTTTGGAGAGAGCGGGTGCTTTGTCAATGGCAAGAGAAATAAAGCTCCAAACGGCGCTTCGGAGAGCAAAGTCTTCGTATGGATGTTCTACTATGCGGACAAAGGAAGCGACCGTAGCCTCCGGGTTGGACAGATGACCCATGATCGTAGGGGTCGGAGGATCCATTAATGAGAGGGAAGCAACCAAGGCATGGAGAACACGCATCGCTTCCAGAGGAACCACTGTGCCGACGTCCCTCTCCTTGACGAAGGTGGCAAGTACATCCACGGGATCTACACGAGCTCTCGCAGAGTCAGAGAAGCCTGCACCTCCGGCCACTTTTGCAAAGAGCACTTGTTCGAGCAAACATGGCTTGTTGTTATTGGGGGCGAGCTGCTTATAATTGAGCACCAGGCGCACAAGCTGAAGGTGTGACTCGAGCAGGTGAATCAGACGGCGGACGTCACCAAACCTCCTTGCACTGTAAAGCGATCCAAGAATATTGGGGCTGGCTGCGATGGACGATACGAGGGGGTTGATCGTCGAGGTGGTCGCCTTGTGGAGGAACGTGTCAATGACGACCTGGCTCAACGTGGGGAAAGGTCGACTGCTGATGGCAGGAGGGGACTGGAAGAGAATATATGCGTAGAAGGATGATATCCGTCTGCCGATCTCGAAACGATCTCCTAGCTGAACATATTTCCAGCCCAAGTGTTCGACCCAGATCTCGCCGTGTATGAAATTGGCGGCTCGCATAAGAACTTCCTCTTTGACTTGTCGGAGGCGCTGGTTGTCCGGTGGAATGGTTAGCACGGAGACGAAGGCTTCTTGGAGGAGCTGCTGAACAAGATTCAACAACGCAAGCGTCATTGTATATTGACCAGTAGCCATTTCTGCAGGCAAGGCAACCGTTCCAAACCCAGAGGATTGGCTTGGACCAAAAAGCGCATTTGCAGAGCGGATGTACAACCACACCCGGAGGGAATACCTGGGTAACGTAAGCAAGGCCGACAGCACGCTCATTGCAGATGTCACGAGTTGCGTGCGGGAAAAGCCGCGCGTTTGGGGACGACTGAGGGCTTCTTCAAGAATCATTGTCGTCAACTGCACCAAGTCTGCGGAGCCGTTTTCTGTCTGGGAAGTCGAATCGCCCGTTTCAAGAGACTCCAGCAAGCCCTCTGCAAGGATAGGCTTATCTTGTATGACGTTACGAATGAGGTCCAGAGCATCCGTCGCGAGTGCTTCGTCACCCCCGTCATCAATCTCCATCCCGACGTCCTCTAGTCTTAGCGTCAAAGGCAAGGAACCAGGACCCGTTCTTCCGAACGTGACGTCTTGATACAGGTCCGTAGTGGTCGCGTACGAACTCCGCCGAGTAACATACTCGGTAAGCACATCCAGGACAACCTTCCAACCACTGTGCTCGTGCTGCCAAGACACCGCCACAAACTCTCCATTATCGCCACTAAGAAGCCGTCCAGTAGAACGCGGGGGTATTAACGAACCACCAGGCAACCGGATTGCTCGGAGGTTGGTGTACGTTAAAGCGGAGGGCCCATACTGATTCCTCTCATACACTGCATTGGGGCCAGAGCATGACGAAAGCGGGATGACGAGCGAAAACGTCGGGAGCTTGTCCATGTAATAAAAGACATGTTGAGCGCAGATCTCCCGTTCAGCTTCCTCTTCCCCGTCCACACACTGGGAATACTCCGCAGAAGACCCAACACAGAGAGGATCAGTGTCGAGGAATCCGGATGCAGTCATTGCACGCAGAAGCCTGACGAGAGGCCTGAAGTGGATCGGGAAACGTGATCGAGCAACGTCGATAACGGCACGTCGTGCGACGCCTTGCCGCCAGTCCGACTGCCAGTACTGTCGACATATGCCAGCCACAGATCGAATTTCGCTTCTTCCGAACAAGGCAATCCACACATCAACCAGCGAGTCAAAATCTGGGATGAGTTCGACGGGGACCAGCTCTAGGACAGCAATCAGGAAGCCTGAAAGGACATCAGCTACCTCAACTACATCGAGCATGACTACCCACCCTTTAGTACGGACCTGAATGCGATCGCATTGGGGTCCGTTACAGTAGAGCCTACCTTCCAAGCGATTGCGGTGACAAAGAGCGGCGAAGTCGTCAGTAGGTTGTGCAGTAACTTGAATAAGCCCACTTCATCGCCAAGTGCCACGCGAGCCATAAGGATATGCGTAGATTCACGTTCTTTGCCGTGAGACGTATGCATTTGGGTTGAATCATGGAACGAGCGATAGGAGATCGGGACCTCCTTCATATCGTTGATCTTTGTGCTTATTCGGGAAAGCACAAAAGCCCACGCCAGGTAGGTACATGCGTACTGGTTTCCGGGGTTGGAGGTCACGAGCTCGTGTATTCGTTTCAAAGACACGGGGGAAGTAGTGTAGAACGCCTTGTTTGCAGGCGTCGCTGATATTTCAATACCGTCGGGTTCCGCCACCCTCTCTAGCTCCAATACCTCGATCGTGACGAGTATCCAAAGACCGGAAATATCCTGTAGAATTTGCATGCCCTCCTCGTCTAAAAGAAGTGTGGAATTATGTTGCGAAGAGCCGAGATTCGTGTTGTAGGCGGCCTCGAGCAACTTCGCCACCAGCTCGCCTTCACATGGAACATATCCCCACATCGTCCAGAAAAGCACTTCCAGCATTGCCAATTGCTCTCTAGCGTTCTGTTTGACCCAACGAGACGCGGCTCTTGGATCTTCGCTCAAGGTATTCGGTGCGCTCTCTTCCGTCTTTTGTAGGTATTCGGCAATGAGCGCGTCAGCAAACGCACGACCGTCGGGGAGAATCTGAGGGAGGGTCTTCAACGCAATTTCATGGACCGGGTCAGCAGAATTCTCCTGAGCGCGGAAAAGCGGAATAAGGACGCGAAGAATAAAGAGGCGCTCCGAGTAGTAAAATGGCGTAATGGCTGCAATGAGCTCCTCGAGAAGACTCTTGTCCGTACTCGACCCCGCATTGATGGAGAGTCCTTCGTTGTAGAGAAAGGATCGTAGCAGAATAAATGCCTGGATCTCGTCCATGTCAAAGTGCGAGCTGAGCACGATGGCAAATTCCTTGGAGGCGTCGTCTACTTGCAGGACGCATCCGTCTGGCAGCGTGATGGTGCCACTCTCCAGCGCCTTGCGCGAGGTGGGCGTCGGTTTTCCATAGGGCTTCGCGACATCCCGAATTTGTGAAACACGGGGTGTTATTTTCTGGGATATTTGGTCCACTGGCCCTCCATCACGGCGGCCGGTGAGAAATGCGTGCAGTTGTTGGTATGTGCTATGTCATGAAGAGGTAAGGTTTGAGGTCGATACGACACGTATGAACTCACATGTCAATCAGCGACGAGCGCTGGGAAGGTTCTCCAGACATGCTACACGGACGCGTGAATTGACCGCGTTCGAGTACTTACAACCAGGTTATTTGCAACTGTTTATTTCCAAGGCTATTGCCAAACATACCAAAACAACGCCAGGTACTTGAAATACAAAATCAGACCCAACCTCGAGCAGCACCACGCCCACCACCATGACCCCTTTCTCTCTCCACTACAAACATGGCGTCTCGCATCGTCACCAACATCCTGTCATCCTCCTCAGCACCTTGATTCGACACCGCCGCCTTCTTTGCTGAAACATACGGACGAGCCCATGACGTCCCAGTAGTAGTAGATGCCGCAGGTGCAGTTGTCGTCGCAGGCGTCGAGGTCGTAGCTGGTGTCGAGACCGCAGGAGCAGGCGTAGCAGCCACCGGCTTCGGTTTCTGAGTCGTCGCAGGCGCATTCGCAGCCGTCATCCACGCATACTTGCCTCCAATCCCGGCTGCCTGACTGGCAACCGCATTCGACATCTTCTTTCGCACGTCCTCGGACATGTTCCTCGCAGTCACGCCTGGTCCCTCCTTTTTCTTCTTCTTCTTCGGGGCGCCGTCTTCGTCGTCTACGGCCATCGGGCCTCCTCCCAAAGTCTGTGCAGCCATATTCGCCGCATGCGCAGCCGCGAGATCCGCCCTTTCCTTGCGTTCCCTCCGAATCTTCATCTCCTCATCCCTCTCACTCTTTTCCAAAGCAGCAAGCTGCTTTCCCAGGTCACTACGCACGACGACACTCCACATCGGCGTCCCGTCCTCATACATGGACGGCGTCTTGTCATATTGCGCATCAGTGCGATGACAAGCGGCCGAGACCATCGCCACGACGAGATCCTGCAACCGAGCACGAAGAGCGAGCGCGAGATAATTCACAGAATCCTCCGGAACCTTGGTGATCTTGTGCTGGGTCCCAATAGTGCGCATCGTTGGTCCGAGAAAACGAGTGTCAAAGGACGGCGTCACGGGCTGCTTCTTTGCGCGATCCTCAAATGGGCGGTATGTCTGGTGGGAATCGTATGACCTCTGTAAACTCTCTTCTTCTGCCTGGATACGTGTCATTATATGACTCAAATGGAACGAAGGGGCGAGGCAATACCCTTAGATCTACGCCAGCACTACCAAGCGCGTCATTCAGCGTAGCCACATCAGCAGTGTCCACACCACTCGTAGCAGTCGTAGTGGTACTCGTTCCAGTAGTCACATTCGTGGTAGTCGTGGTACTGCCTTGTTGGCGTTGCGTCGCAGTCATCGTAGTTGCATATTGGTAGTGCGTATAAGCTGCTTGTGGATAATGTTGCGAGTATTGGTAAGGAGAATAAGGTGTCGTGCTAGACCGTATTCAGTGCGACGCCCCAACGTTCAATGGCAAAGACTGACGTGGCAACTTGAGATTGTTGTTGGAGTGCGGGGTCAATTGGGATGTCTGACCGACCAAAAACAACGGCTTATAATCAAGCTGAGGAAAGAAGGAGCTGAGGCGCACGTGCTGTACCCCACTGAGTAGTGTACTGCGTAGCAGGTTGAGTCTGCGCGGGGGTCGGCGTTTGCGGAGTCTCGGACTCGGTTTTCATTACAAGTGTGCTGCCGTTACTCGACGCTAGGTTGAAAGAATGAGAACTTGGGACTGCAGTGAGATAACCAAGTGCGTTTGTAGAGTCTAGCGAGCGTGAAACGAAAGCCCAAACCTCTGCCTTGCACTAGGCAGCCTGAGGTGCGGATGGTATGGACGAGTGGTATTGTTTGCCATTATTGAATTCTAAAGGTCTTGACAAATCAAGCTCGACACCAACCTCTTGGCTGCAAGTCTATAACTGAACTTCAAGTGTCTGTCGAATCCAACTGTTCGCAAGTGATGCAAGAAACCGAAACTTGAAAGCAATCTGAACCAGTCTAATCATCGATGCGTCAAAGTATTCACTAATATCTGTATTAGTTAGGGGACCTTGTCTTTGCGTTGGTGGAAGGCGGATGGACAACCACGGTAGGAAATACCTTGTCCCTGTGAAGTATAGCTCTCATTTTGCTCGATTCGGAGCGCACAAGTTAGAGCAGTTCCAGGTTTGACATTCTCGTTGGACGTCACTTTCAACTTCAGCTCCTTCTTTCCAAGGATAAGCGGTCGCGTCACAGCAAAGCTGAGGGCATTGCCCTCCTGTTCGGCTGGCATACAAATCCAGGTCAATTTCTATAATTGCGTCATAGCTGAACAACATCGTAGAGTGAGCAACGAAGTTGAACACGAATGAGTGTGCGAGTGCGGAGGACAACGAGGACGTCGCAGTTGTATTTGCTTCCGATCACAATAATGACCGGTCTGTCTTCCGCAGCTCGCTGAAGATAATCACGACGGGGAGGCGAACCCAGAATCTTGTCCGCCACGCACTGCCGTTGCTCGTGGACCCGCCACTGGTACGAATCCATTCCTTGGCGCACGCTCCGTTCCGCATCTTTCCTCCTGCAACACCGCTCCAACTTGACTATTGTCTCCCTCAACTCGCGTTCTCCCGCTTACATCCCAATTGGCAAAAATCACTGGCAGTTGAGCGCCAATCAGACCCACGCACGCATGCCTAAGGGGCTCTCCCTACCTTGCCCTGCTTCCCTAGGAGCCCGTTGTGCACACTATGCTTGCTCTCGCCCATGCCCCTCACCCTTCTATTCACACGTCTGTAAGGCCGGGGCTCGGACCGGACCCCAGGCTTGTATGACCCATTTGATATGGCTCGGGCTTCACTGTTGGCAAGCCTGAGCCTGGCCGAAACTACGTAGGGATTTTGAGTCGGCAGGGCTCCGGACATCACTATTGACAGAATCCCGGTAGACGAACTCTTCGATCTAGGCGTCCAGGGGAGAATCGGTCGAATCAGCGCTGAACGGGCATCCGAATTGTGTTACGGAGGGAGGGGAGATGTACGCACCCTTATAAGATCACGGCGGCACGGCAACTGACTGGATCTGACGAGGCTGACAATGTAGGGTGAGCCTGGCTAGAAGAGAAAAGGGTGTGGCGGCGAGGTAGCTGCAGCATGAGCAGCGGATGAGATAAGCGGGAGTGGCAGGACAGGCGCAGCGTAGGGGACACCATCCAGGATCCATCACTGGTCTGATCCCCCCCCTCTATGTCTCGCTCGGCGTCTCGTTGACTATCACAGCACCACATTAGGCTTTCTGTCTTACGAATGCTAACCCGTCTGTTCAATAAGACTGTTTCTTGTCATTGAGCCCCGTCATAGCATAATGTCTTCAGGAACCACAATAATCGACGCGCTGGGTGAACAGACACCTTCATGGAAAATTGCATATTCTGCACAGAAGGAGAGATTCGTCAACAACTACATAATAGCGTTTTGTCCGACCTTCGTGCTAAAAGGAATCCATTCCTATACAGGGCCTCCCATTCGAAATAATATTCAGGTAACGATGGTAGCTGCTTCACTCCGTGCCAGTGTATTCCTATTTGGGTCAACATCTCGTACGTTTGCAGACATTGGTGCAGTATCGCTCTCGATTACCCAACTCTTTCCACTTTAACATGTCGCTACGCTGGACAGAGGAGTTACCGCCTAGTAGGCTAGTAGCTTTTTGCATACGCAGTTTATTTGGTATTATTTGTCGCCCAAGAATTATGAGAAAAAATTTAAGTAGGATATTTGAAGTCGCACCATCGTCCAAACTAACCCCCAGACAAACCCACAGACTAAGCCCCAAACTGGCCAAATCCCACATTTTCTGCCCACGCCGCTGAGAAATGTGATTCAGCCTGCGTCTACCAAGCATTGCGGGTCTTTTTGCGGCGCGGCGGTTGACATGTGCATCGCAGTGCGGGCCGTCGGCAGCAGCCTCGCAGGTGCGATTGTCACGCTCAACGTTGTCGTCCTAGTGAACGGGCTTGGTAGCGGTGGGAAGTGGGATCATGATGAGAGCCTGAGCCTGGTGTTTGTCGCTGTTTCGGCCGGGCATCTTCGAAGGAGGGACAACTTCATCGTTGATATCCATGTATCAGAAGAGGTTGCCGACCGGGACATGTGTCCCTGCATATCACTTCAATTCGGTGAGTTCGCTCAGACCCAATCTTGGACGACGTGGCGTGCAGAGAACACTTCGCGCTTCGTAATTCTCACTTTCACAGACAATTGTGGGCGCAGTACTGCCAGGCGAGAATGACAGCAACATTGACCTGGGCGGTATTTGAACAGTCGGTTGAGACAAGTGCTCATCAGGACTTTCTTCACCGTCGGATTCAAGTTAGAATTAACCTCCTCAAAACTCCACGAGCAATCACTGATCGTTACACCTGACAAAGATGACATCCATGCTTGCAATCCTTTTTTTTCTTTTTGTGCGAGGACAGAGGGGTCACATATCTTGGTCCAAAGGCAAGGCAACATTTAGTTTGTCATTTGTGATTCTTTATTGATTATCGCCGTAGTATTTTCTCGGTAGTTATACAATGGTTTGTTTACGATATCTCCGAGTCTCTGGCGAAACTACGACTACTCTCTTTCTTTTCCAGTCTGGAGCCCGACCTTCCATAGTTATGTTTTAGTCTGGAACAATGGATGGTAAGGTATCATGAACTTATCGCACCCTTTGTTGTCCTTGATCTGTCTCAATCAGTGGCACGGCATCACATGCTGGAACAGCGAGGCATAATGTGCATGAATGACCAGGCAAAATTTACATAAATGGCGACAAAGCGTCGATGGTGGATCGAATACGCTTTGATCCTCCCGTGCGCTCCGGTGGATTGGCTGGGTAAGTGCACATGGTACAATCCTCCAGCTCCAAGCCCTGATATGATTCATTGTGAATGGAGCCCCACCTGCTTCTCATGCAGCGTGATATATCGCTTGCCACCGTATGAGGTCAGTCATTTGCTCACAGAATTCTCAATTCGAATATTAAAGCCAGAATCGACCTGCTGTTCTTCAGATTTATAGGCTGGTCTAATGTTCTGCGACGAGTCTCGACATCAGCGTCAAAACCTGTGATGACCCACTCCGTGAGCGTATTGTCACCGGTCAATGCGGATGCCGCACCAGGAGTTGGCTCATTATTTTTGCGGACATTGCAGTTGTGCGTGTCATGGCGATGAATCGATGAACGTTTGAACCCCGCTGCCACTAAGTTACGCCCAAGTTGGTTTGGAGCGCTTCTATAGCCACTGACTCGTATCGCCAACCAATGGCGAATGGCCCGCTAGGTGGAGCGGAGCCGCGGAGATGGCAGCACTCATTGGATGCGATTAGTTCCGTTTTCCACACCAAGCGGAGAAAAGCAACCTAGTAGTACTGAGGATCCACCTAAGCATCCAAGCGTGAGCGCTGTGGGCCTAGGGTATTGTCGGTAGATAAGAGGATGGGGTATCTGTTATTGAATAATCGGAGCAAGCCAAAATATGAAACTTCGATCGTCCCATCCACTCTGAGGCCTTGAGCGATGAGGAGTATAAAAGACACTCGCAAGGTGAATGAAGACCAGAACCCCTTCCCTCGCCTCGTGCCAAGCTGCATCGTGTTTTCCGCATTTCTTCCGCTTCTATTTTTGAAAAGGAATTCCCC
>JBBPNZ010000297.1:7134-24383 GCA_038091195.1 Phylloporus rhodoxanthus | reverse complement strand
CTGTCCGCGCTCCCTGGTGGACCAGCGTTGCTTGTGCACCCGTTTGAGCTGACGGTGTTTCACGCGCGCGTGCATTACTGGTCGGGGGACGCGTTGGGATACGTCGACGCGCTAAGCCAGATCTTGGGGCAGTGCAAGGACAAGGCCAGAGAAGAGGGACGGGTGGTCATGCAACGGCGGGCGCTTGGGAGGGTGACGACGCGAGACGAGGGTACGGAAGAGAGGAGCGGAGACGAAGAAGAAGAGGCAGCGGGCGCCGAGGTGGACAAGGAGCACGCGGACGACGTCCTCGCCGCGGCCGAAGCCAACCTGTCCATGTGGCTCGAGCGCATCGCGCGGGTCTGCTTGATCCTCGCGAGCCAGATGATCGAGATGAACGTAGGCGCCGTGTCCGCTTCCCTAGTGTGCTCACGCGTGGCATTGGCCGCTAGGACTACCAAGCGGCGATCAACTTGCTCGTGCCGCTTTGCACACACCGCGCCGCGCCCACGAAGCCCTCTCCGGAGCTCCATTCGGCCCTCGCGCGGGTCTACCTCTTGTCTGGGAACCTCGCCAAGGCAGAGGAGCACTTTTTGATCGCCGCCTCCGCCGCGGGGGACGACGACGTCATCGTCACCAACACCGCCTTGTTGGCCGCTGCGTCAGGCGACTGGACACGCGCAGAGGAGGCCCTCGCTGACACGGTCACCAAACACCCGGGCAACTTTACGGTGCGTTTTTCGCAGCCGGAACTGCGCACGGACGGAGCATGCTCAGCACCTCTCTAGGCGATCAACAACCTCGCTGTCACGCTGTTGTGTCAGGGAAGGATCAAAGAGGTATGTGTGTCGCAGCGCGCCGGAACGGGAGACAAATGGGGTCTGACTCGAACAGGGCATTGATCTTCTGGAAGGGGCGTTGAATACGTCACCGTCCTCTGTGGTGGTCGCGGAGCCGTTCCTGTTCAATCTGTGTACGTGTTTCCCTCCTTCTGCGTGCACTTGCTTACGGAGAGTATAGCGACGCTGTACGAGCTTCGTTCGGCGGCCGCCATCGACAAGAAGCGTGAGCTTCTCATCAAGGTTGCACAGTGGAGCGGCGATGGGCTGAAGACGTCGTGCTTGAAGATGCCTTCGAGTTAGATGTAACACGCGTCGCGCATGTCATGTACTCGAGCAACAAATGTTATCTGCATTTTGGGAAGAGCATTGCGAGGTATATATCCAACACAACAACACGGCGACAATGGACATGATATACGTAAGGCAAACTCAACAAGAACCATCATAATGTAGTCAGAAAAATCGAATGCTGTCGTGATACGGCAATAATGTAGAAGCGGAGTAAAATATCAAGTTATCGTATGGAACGAAACTAAAACGCCCATGTTTTTTCCGAGAAAAAACAGTATTAAGGGCCAAAAGACACGCATGGAGACATGGTACAGTTGTGATGATATCATTCGTTGCTGGATGCTTTCTAGGTTCGTGCAAGAATTGTTCGTTGTCTGCATTGATACGGAAACACGGGGCTGCAACACGCGACGAGGATTTAAGAGTGCGGCCAAGCATCCAAAAGTCTACATGCCAGCTTGACGGTTCAACACGTAAAACTGAAGGTCTTGCCAGCCTAGAACACAGTGCATGAGTAATATTGGTTACACATGGGGAATTCCACTCACCCCCTCCAACACGGCACATGACTTTCTTGGTCGTCGTGCTTTCGCCGCCAGTGCGTCCTGATCTTGTCAAGGTCGTCAACCGACAGGTGACGACCTTTCTCGAGAGCGAATTCGAAAAGGCATACGACGCCCTGATCTCTTCGCCGTCCTTGGGGATCGTCTTGAGCGGTGGGTCGACGCGCTCGATGAGCAGCCCATGCGGGATGGCATTCACGATGGCCGCAAACTCGGCGTCGAGCGGATCCTTGGGGTTCCCCGGAACGTACATGTTCGTCGGGCCGTCAAGGGACGGGGTATAGGCACCCACGCGCGATACCGCCCTCGACGGTGTGCGTGTCATCGAAGCGTCGCGGTAACTCGAGGGTGGCGCCTTGACCCGCGTTGTGGGTCGCACACCAAGTCCGGTATATACAGGAACCAGTTGTGCTCGTGCTTTGAGCATCGCTTCGGGTGTCTGCGCCCTGGACACTGAACCTTTACCAATCCCTGTTAGCGGACTCTCAGGTCGGTAGAACGACATCGTGGAAGAGGGTCTCGACTCAGAGGATACGTGCACGCTAGGAAGCGGAATCATGGACCGGCTTGGGGGTCGTGGGGGAGGAATACGAACACCGCTCGGCGTGCGTGCGCGTGTGTTCCTCGAAGTACCAGGTGATGAGGTGGAATGAGTAAGGGCCGGGGAGAACGCGCGCTGCATAAGTGTTGTGAACTCGGCTTCGTCTTCGCCACCTGGGAGCGTTGCAGATACGGAACGCCAGTTCATAGCTGGACCAGGAATCCCACTTGGGGTCCGAGGTCTTGGACGGGGGGTCGCACCTAAACTCGGTGTGTGCGCCCGCGAAGGCGGCCTTGTACCGGGGGTGAGTGAAGAAAATGGGGGGATTGACGGATGGGACGATGGGGTAGTTGATATGGATGAAGTAACAGGGGACCATGGTCTGGAAGAGGCATTGGAACTCCGGGATACACTACGTTGAGGGGTGGATGGAAATAGAGGTGCGTGTGGGGTCACAACTGATTTAGCAGTCGGCCGTCTCGGGGTGGTGGGTTTGATTGTCGCATTAGCTTCATCCTCGACCCTTGTTGATGAGTTCCAAGGCTGTCTGGTGACTTTGGGCTTGATCGTGACGTTGTTCGACTCTGGTGTTCGCTTTGACGAGGGAGAGGAGGTAGGGGTCAAACTCTGAGTGTGTTTGTGTCCCTTCTCTTTGGCCGTTTCTCGATTGTTGTTCGAAACGAAGAGTGAAGAACGTTGTTTTCGAATGGTCTTGGCCGGCTCTGAGGAAGACAATTGCACAGAAGACTCCCTCGATATCGGTAACGAAGTAGAAGGAGTAGCAGGAGATCTGACGCTCCCAACAAACTTCTTAGCGAGCTTTCTTAGAGGCGACATTGACCTTGATAACGTGCTGGCGCGACTCGATCCATTACTTTTGCCACCTGCGGTTGGAGGAGTCGCAAGGAACCCATTGGCCGTGTGGCCAGACTTGGAAGAGCCAGTCTCGCTCGGGGCTTGATCCATGCGGGTCAGGATCTCTCGTGTTTTACCCATTTCCTTCTCGGTACGCTCTATCCGTTCTTGGAGAACGCGCCACCGTTTTGCTGCCTCGGCATGCCGTCGCAACGCCTCTCCGTTCTTGGTAACTCGGTTCTTCACACCATTGTCCATGATTGCTAGGACTTTGGTAGTAGCGGGGACGTAGTGTCTGAGACCAACGTCAAGTCAACTGTGACGATAGAAGAGTGAGAGACTTACGCCTTCTTGGCTTGGAAGGATCCGAGTAGGTTATTAAACACATCCAGGCTCACTGGGGATTTCTCCAAGCGAATAGAACTGGCAAACGACACGCGGGATCTGTTGTCATCATTTCTCTTGTGTACTTGCCAAATGAAATCCTGTCAAGGATGAACGTTCCATCCGGAGATAAGGTACCATTGGCAATGCACCTGACATCGGTTGACGGCCTTCTCCAAGCTGGACATCATTCCATCAGCTTGCTCGGTGACGGTGCGAAATACCGTGATCCATTTATCCTCTTTGAGTTCCTGCTGGAGTTCGTCAGTCTCTTGTTGGACGGCATTCCACTCCGCCTGCAGTGCGGCGTGCTTTCTGAGCATAACGGCGCGTTCAGAGGAGTCGTCGAGTGGCTTGTCCTCTGGGGGTTGAAATGGCGTTACGGATTCACTGATGTCTCTCATCCCTTGTTCGATGGATTCAAGACGCTCGTTCAAGTTCATGATAGCGTTATCAATCTCTGCGGTCGTCTTGGCGTCTATGCCCTCTGCTTGTGGCTTGTGTCGTAGTTCTTGTATCTCTACGAGACGACATGGGCATCAGCGCCGCGCGTGTCCGCACCGAACAAGGTGACAAACCGAATATACGGGTCTGAATGTCGGAAATGGCGTAGGAGAGCTCTGTGATGTGCGTCGAGATGGCCAACAAGCGAATATCCCTGAAAGAGAGCACTTTCTTCAGCACCGACCACCAGGGCATGTTGTTCGCAAGACAAGCGTGATGGACACTTACTCCTGACTCTTCCATTTTCCCGTGCGTCTTGGGAATAGGCTCGCGGTGATCGTGACATTCTCTGAAACGAGACGCATGGCAAATCGTTTCACGTAAGTTTCCAAAGACGCGTGGTGCCTCGAGGTAGACCAATTGCAACATGATCGGTGCTTACCTTCATCTTCTGCCACCAGGGAGAGACTAGATGAGGACGCGGAGCTAAGAGTGCTTATGGCCAAGGCGGGGGAGGGTTCGAGCGAGTGGTAGTGGGAGAGAGGCGTCGAACCGGTGGTCGTTGGAGTGAGCAGCGCCGCCATGGCAGTCTACCAATTCTGGGCGTCGTCGTTCGTGACGGTAAAAGTCTACGGGAAGATCCGCCGAGTCTGTAAGAGTACCTTTGTGTGATCGAATGGCAGTCAAAAACGAGACGAGACACGGCGGACCCCCGAATCTGCTCTGTCGAGGGCTATGTTGGGCGACGAGGAGACGCGCGTGCCAGCTGAGCGAGTGTCGTGGACGCGTCGAGCAGCGAGCGAGGTGGAGAGAATGCGACCCGTCGATAACGGCAATTGAGCAGCTAGCAACCAACAACGAAAGCTAATCAAATCTTGCAGAAATTCATTAATTTACAAATCCAAATGTAGCTACATACAACTTGAAACTCTACGAGTCCACCACCATGGCATCAGCTTGGGTATCTTGTCCTCCAAATCCCCCACCCTCTGCATCTACTTCCATCGACGGCGGCGGTTGTGGTGGAAGGTAACCCGACTCCAGTGCCTGCTTCTCATCCCTCTCTTTCGCGCGTGCGCGCCAGTGCACCTCCAGTCCCTGACGAGCCTCATTATCTGCCTCGCGAACCATCATCACTCGGCTCGCTCGCCAACGAACCGGGTCCATCGTGTTATAATAGCCCGGTGCGAGTCCCTCCAACGCCCAGAGTTGACTGGTCTCCACCACATGTCCTCCGTCCACGTCCAGCGCCTTCTCAACGTACGTGTCAAGCAGAGGATGCCGCAATAGACGAGGGTAGTAACGGCCAGCAATCAAATTGAGTGATAGCACAACTTCATGCCCTGGAATAAGGATCGGACGGAATTTGAATCCTTCAGGAGGTAGCGGAAGAGGGAATGGCGATGAAAGAATGGGGTGAGAAAGCTGCTCGTTGGCCGAACGTTCTTTGGATTTCGAAGTGGATGAGACTCCATCGACAGGAGGGGTGCTTCCTTGCGCAGCTGTGGAAGAGTCACCCCCCTGTCCGCTTGCTTCATCTCCGGGCGTCTCAGGCACCTCGATAGCCTTGCCCTTGCCCTTGCCACCACCGTCGCCATTGACGTTTTCTCCACGTAAATCGCCTTCCCAATCCTCATCAACCAGTTCATAGAGCACCCCCGTGGCTCTACATTCCTTCCCCGGTGTCCCGTTGGATCTTAAGATGTCCGCGACGTAAAGTCCATCAATTCGCATGAAAACCCCCCGAGTTTCAGCTCCCACGGGTTCACTGTCGGCCTCCGCAACATCCAACATCTTTGTGTATTCCAGTGCTTTGCGCGATGGACCGGCGGGGGGAAGAATATACTCGGCCCCCCTGGGAGCTATCTGCGAGCGCGACAGTTTGAGCCGTACAAGCTCATCGGCCCAGATGCGCTCAGCACCCCACCACAGTCCTTGATAGCGTGTCTGAGTCACCGTCTGGGTGAGCGCAATAGGGGGTGGTGCAGACACAGAACCAGATTCTGACGGTCCTGTATAAAAGGGAAGATTGCTGGGTCCCGCACTGACGAGACTCGCATTGAATGTCATACTGGCATTCATGACCAAGTCGAGTGACAACCCGGATTGGATTGCGGGTGTGTTGCGCGGCACAGCCAGGGGCAAAGAACCTTCTGGCGGAGGAACAGAGAATTTATATTCCCAGTCATCCGTCGGAGACCAGAAACCAGCAAGGTTGGCGGCGATTTGAACGGCGAGCGCATACGCTGCAGCAGCGCTGACAAAAGTTGCTCCCGCGATTGGTCGGAAGGAGTCTGTGTCGGTATTCATTTGTTCCAGCGGAACACGGTGGAGGGCCTGTATAAGTTCGTCCGATGGTGCGTGAGCTTGATATGGGAGGACCTGGTCGGCGGGAATATAATAAGAGTGTGGGATCCCGAGCAGTTTTATTTTGTACGACAGCGTTTGGATGACGGTCCAGGGCACATCCTTGACATCAGCGTTGGTGCCATTCCCGTTTTGTGTGATCGAACTTTCACGAGCTTGGGCTTGACCGTCATTCGCTGTGACGAGGCCAGTATCTCCACCAGGCGAGTACCGTATAGCCTCAGCTTTCATCCTAGCTTCCTCGACGATACCAGGCCAGAAAGTAATGGCATCTTTCTCACCCGTGAGTCCGGGTATTGGAGGGCTGAGAGCGCACCACAGTAGCTCTCCATCTCTATACCATTTTCTGAGGTGAATTCCTTCGGCATAGGCGGACCGTAAATCAGCGTTGCGCTCCCTAAGCATGTTCTGTTTCGGACTCTGAGCCTGTTTCACAGGGCGAGGTGTGCGACGAATTGCTGCATAAGGGTTCGAACGATCACGGGTTGGGCGAGTTGACAAGGAGGCAGATGGGGCAGAAGCAGAGGCCCTGCCAGCAGAAGCACGCGGTGCCGAAGGTAACGGGGTTGATCGTCTGGGCAGCAAACCCATGGCTGAGGTGATCTCGCGCTGCGGTTTCTTGTTACAATATTTGCAGTTACAGTTCTTACGAATGAGATCTGGGTCTGTGAGTAGCCAGAGGGCATGAGGGATAAATTCCGGTATCGAACGGAATCGTTTTGCATAACGGGAGCCTGCATCGCAAAGCTCAGTGGGGAAACGGGATGGAGAGACACGAAACGCACCAATCAGGTAGGCATCGTGTCGTGGTGCACTTGCTGGACCTTTGTTATGATCAAACATCTGATAACCAGCAGGCCAACTACGAAGAACGTAATTTGGGCCAACTTTTTCGGGCAGATCAATACCAGAGGAAGCCACAGATACAGAAAACACACCTGGCATGTTAAGCTGCAGTGCCAAACTAGCGCCAACTTCACATCTCCATTTTATGGAGAGACTCTCGTCAAGGGGAACGACTCGCATATAGTTGAGATGGCCTTCAGCGTCGATCACGCGAGTGGTGTTGGTGGGCCACTGCCCCTCGTCGCCATCTGATACGGGGAAGTCGATGAATGTTGGATTTCGGGGTAGCACATGTGCGTTGGATATGCCTCGCGTCGACATTGACGAACAACGATGACGAGGACGACAACAAAAATATGATCGTATTAGTCAGCAATGTATAGCATTGTCAAGCACAACTTGTGGTGGTGAATCTCTGAAGGTAGGTGAGGCGAACAGTCGCAGAGGTGCATTGGATGACGATGCGCTACAACGGCTGGGAGGTGAGAGCGAGGTGGCACAGAATGAACCAGGCAGGGGCGAGGCGAGGGAAGGCGAGCAGAGGCACACTAGCACTGAGCCAACGATGCTCGCGCGGACAGCAGTCTCGAGTGACCGAGGAAAAACCTCTGTTATTTCAGTCAAACGTAAATATTGCTTTCTAATGTAGTGTACTGCAAATACTTATTGCAAGGGACTTCGTCGGAAGGCCCAGCCCGCCACGAATTCCGAGCGGAACACCGGAAGCATTGCAATTTTCATCATACTATCCCAAATGCATTTCCTTCGTATATATCGATACAGGGCACCACCAGAACCACCAGAAGCTCTGTTTGTCCATATCTAATCCAATATTGTGTGTGATATATCCCTCAATCAGACTCGCTACTAGACCTAAAAAACCTTGACATCTGAAGTTCCAAGATGGCAAGCCTCGCCCGAAGCCTCCGCTCCGCTTCCATGTCGTCATTCCAGTCCTTCATTAGATTTGTCATCTTGTCCCTTAAGTCTAAGACTTCCGCCTTCAGCTCGTCGTACTCCGTCTTAGATACTAATGGCTTCCTGAAATCCGCTGCCTTGCCTCGCATAGGACGAATGAGCCTGCCTTTATTGATTCTTCAGCTAAGACATGCTAAACTGTTCATAACTCACCAGACAATGTGCATCCAATCCTTTGTGACATGCACCTCTTGCATGGACTTTTTTCTTTGCGGAAGGTCGAAGGCCATGTGCAACGCACACCACCAGCTTTGCATGCATCACAATCCTGAAACATGTTTTCAATATTTTTTCATGGTCTCAGGTGTCCTGTTGTTTTTGAAAGACGCACCTCGGATCCATCTGGACCTTTTGGTGTTATGTGCTTTTTGAGAACGGCGCTTGACGAAGCAACAGCTTGGGTACTAGCTTTTGTCGATGTTGTAGCAATGTATACTTCTACTTTGCTTTTCTTTCTTATTTTACAAGCTTCTTTTTCCATTTGCGATGCTTGCTTTTTGCCTGTTGGATTTGAGTTGGGCAGCTCCGAAGCCTTCCCGGATGTTCCGATTTCCTTGGCTCTATTAAGTCCCACCTCAGCGAGCTGATCGAGCTGCTCTAGGCCAAGTTCCCATGTATGATCCTCACACATCGATTTGGGAATTGGGTCTAATTCTGCATCCCATACGGGTGGCAGCTGCAAGGACAGGTCCCTTGTGAGAACATCTTGGGGTTCACAAACAGCGGGAGTGAAGGCTGAAGCAGGTAAAACAACTCCTGTCAGAGATGTTTCGAGGTTTTCAGACACCCTCAAAGAGACTGGATGTGTTGTAGCAGATTATTAAACTTATGTGGAAATAATTCACTCACCATTTGGTGGTAGCACTTTCCACCACAAATCGTCTCCCGTGAGCTCAGGGAGTTCCGTATGTGCATCCACGTAACTGGAGCCAGTGACTAAAGGATCATCGGCACGCACCTCATGGAAGCAAAGTGTGTCGCACTTCATTCCACTTCTATAGTGACGTGCAAGCATCCGTGTTAAGCTTCCGAGAAGCCTGGGATGTGGAGATCTTTCACTCGCTTGTGAAAACTTCTCGAACTGATGAAATGGATCTTATACTTTTCAGAATTGGTAAGTGGGCTGGGATTTCTTACCACCTCGCGTGCAAGGTTATCCCGCATCCAACCTTGCCAGACTTCTTTTGGCTGAACTATTTTTGGAATGATTTCAAGCGCCGCCTGGACGCGAGCAGTAGTTATTAGTACCTGTGGATCGATCGCGTTAGATGTGTTCATGGAGGTATAGTTCAACTTCAGGAAAGTTGGCGGCTCGCATTAGGGTAGGGAAGTAAGCACGTGACATTAGGTCATCATTTTGGAAAATTGGTCATACCCAGGGACTGACCCGGGCAGCGTGTTGAAGGGACCAAGTTTTATCATCATGGACTACAATGTACATCGTCCTATAGCGCTTTGACGCTTGAATGGGTCCCCCGCCAGGTGCTTGTCCAACAGTCTCAACTTCTTGTGCAAGTCACATAGTGGACAGAGCCAGTCTTTCATTGAGCTCTTTGTAGTGGGCGGCCACCTGCCTCCATGGCAAAAAAAGCACTTGGTGTATATTCGTCCCTGCAGATCGTCTACCTTTCTACCTCATACGGTCGATGTTTTGATAGGTTCGTACATTATTACAATCCAAGCGTCAGGAGGACCGCACTCCCAATGAAAAGCGAATCATTAGCATCGGGAAACCAGCGCCATTCTTCCACAGCCCTCCACCACTATCCAGACATCGACCTTCGAATCCTCGCTTCTAGCAAACGCTGCTCCATTGGCTCCGTGTATCGAGATGACGCCCGACGGACGGATCACCCGATCCCGTGCGACTGGCGAACTCGTGTGCGCGATGAATTTGACAACCATAGTACCCGTTTACGACGGCGCACTAAGTTTCAACTTTGGAGAGCATTCGTCCTCTCGGACTCGACATGCCTGGCTGACGATGTGCTTGATTTGCGAGCTGAGGGACGATCCAGAGAATATTGTGACTAGCCATGGATAAAGACCTTTCTAGGCAGTATGGCTTTAATGATTGAAAATTGTCTTGGATAGATATTGTTGACCATTTTGCGCCGAAAGGACCCTCGGGAGCGCGATGTTCGAGGCTGAACCGGCGCTGATGCTCCTGGAAACGTAAAGAGCAGGTGATCAACGGGTTCGTAGAGCAGCTTTGTTGCGATCGTTTTAACGCCTGTTTATTGTTTTTACCCTAACTGGAGATGATCGACGATGATCTAGAAATCCATGATAACATATACTTGGTTTGTTTCATCACACTGGCGCCTCGGATCTTGAAGAAATTTGGAGGCTTCTGGTCACGGCTGCGGATGTCCACTTCAAGTTGGATTACAATCGACACGTCAGTGAAACAGTGATCCTGTTAACCATGTAAGGATGATACGTGTGTAGTATTGGACGTTTCACCGGGAAGAGGAATGAGGCCTTGAGGACTGGATCCGTCCTGATGCAGAATTTGCAACGTGCTGAACAATGCTTTCATAAAAAACTGATCATCGGGGGGCTACTGTCACAACAGTTTTTGGATTGACAGGAAGATATGGGTCCCTGAGATAGACTTGGTGATGACGGCCAGAAAGTTGTCGATCGATCACTGAGACTCATCTAATCTATGGCTTTGTCAGCGATACCCACAACTAAAGGCCTTTACTGAAGACTTCGATGTTCGCTGTCGTGTCACTCTCGTCTACCTGCGCACGAAAATGAACACGCAAGAAGAGTCCGCTGAGCTCAGGCAGTTCAGGGAGCAGTGGAAGGAGGAGGTTCGTCGGAGGCGGGAAGAACAGGATGCCCACCAACAAGGCACTTCTTCGGAACACAAGGCATCTTCCCCTGAAAGACATTCCCAGTCTCATGCATCTCCTCGCGTTGCTCGAGACACCGCAGTGAAACTACCCTTGTCTACTCCGCGTCAGACTCTCCATACATCCCATGGCCAGAGTCCTCTCAGCGGAAGCATCGTACGTGCCGTCGAAATTTACCGGAGGGCAGTCCAGTACGAGCAGGAAAGTGGCTTGGACGAGGCGCTGAAGTTATACCGTCAGGCATTCAGACTCAACCCCGATGTCGATCGTGCATACTTCAAGGAGGAGGAGAGGCTGCAGCAACTAGACCGTTCCGCCGTCGGCATCACCCACAAGAAGATGATGTCCGCTGGCAAAGGCGAAGGAACCGACACAAAAGACAGTCGCGTCACGAGAGCGACAGAAGGCAAGGCGTCAAAGGAGTCCGTGCAAGCGAGCATTCTGTCCGGGGTTCTGGAATACTTCCCAGAAGTATTGTCGTTTGAGCCAGAGGACGATCGAGAGGATGTGCCGATTAATATGATTCCAGAAGAGTTGCTTTTGTGTATTCTGCGCAATCTCGACACCACCACTCTGGAGCGCTTTGCCGCAGTGAGCCGTAAGGCGCGCATTCTTAGTCTCGACCCGTCAATATGGAGGTATGGTTATTCATTATCGCAGACACTATTACAACTGTAACTCTCTTCAACGACAGGGACTTTGTACATAAAACATATAAACCACCACAAATTCCTGAGACTGTTACAGTGGAAACGATTGTAGACGGATACAACTCCAACTATCGGCAGACATACATCAAACATCCGAGGTTAAGATTGGATGGCGTTTATATCGCCGTATGTCACTATGTGTAAGCTTCCCGTCTTACGTCTGGTGTTTAGTCTGTTAAATGACTCTCTTCCAAGTCGGAGAGGTCTTGGTGAGAACGTCTGGGTCAATGTAGGTCGCAAGCTCGATCCACCAATGTGTATCACTCATCCAAAAACATAGGTCAGTCACCTTATCACATACCACCGGTATCTGTGAGTTGCCCATCAACCACCTTGCTCATGGTTGATGTGCCCTAGTCGGTTCTTTCCAAACGGGCAAGTTCTCTCCCTTTTAGCTAACGAGGAGTACCAACCCGCGCTCGTCGTACCCATACTCAAGCCTTCGTTGCGCATGAAGGTCCGAATTCCAGTAACACTTGCAGAACGCGCCGCTGACCACACGCTGATCACAGGGATTCTACATCGGCGACTGGCGGCTCGAAGGCTCGCGCGTCGTGATCACCAACCTCGTCGAGAAACACCCACATGCGACGCACGCTCCGTCCGCTCATCCTTTTCACCACACCCACACCCACGTTCCTCAGCCCACTCGCTATCACTTCCAGATGACGCTTACGCTCCGTTCCAAACCGCTCGGTCGATGGAACAAACTCGATCTCGTCTCGTACGAGTCAGTGAACATTGAGGATGGGGAGGTCGTACCCTTCCCGTTAAAGCATGATCGACCGTTTTGGTTCTCCAAGGTCAAGAGCTGGCATGGTTATTAGCTGCTGTTTGCGACAGTTGATGCCATCGGAGCCCAAAGAACCTTGTTCCCCTCACAACTTGACCATTTATGAAGGCCTAATGTGATGCACCATCTACTACTGATGCCGCTGCTTTGTGTTAGTTTGGGTTAATGGACAGAGAGAATCGACTTGGTTGAATTTGCATCACTCAGAGCTGTCTTGATCGAGTCAAACTAATCAAATGATACACCAGCTACGATAAACCATGTATTTCACTATTACTTCTGTCCTTTTACCTCTTCACCTTTCTACGACTACGGCCAGATCGTAACTTTTCTCCTGTAAACACAAATATGTAAAGGACAGTAGGGAGGGGGGAACGAAACGAATGGCAAGACGGAGGGAGGTACCACCAGCGTAGAGAATCACGAGCAAATCCAGAACAACGATTCCCCATTAGACCACAAAAACACAATGAGATGCAAGAAATACGGGGGGACGGTAAACAAGATAACGCGATGCGGCGACTAAAGGGTATGGTGAACATGAATGATGAATCGTCATCGTAAGCAAAACATGCAACATGAGTCAAGGGTCGTGGAGGGAACCAAGGATCGTAATGTTTCGTGACCAGTCGGGAAAAAGGGTGATTAGATTGTCGCCTTGAAACGAGTGTATAGTGCATGTATTCTGAAGTCCCGGGTTCAGCGTGAACTGAAGAGCTAACGTTCTCTGAGAGGGGTAGAGATGAAGGAATCGGACAGAACGCGCAGGCACTTCATGCAGCGCTATAGAGAAACAAGTTGTTCGTCGCAGCAATCTACAGCATGTCAGCCTCGCATCTACGTGACGGAGAGTGATACTCACAGCAATCGTGCTCTCCCTCGGATGCCAGCTCGCGTGGAGAATCTTCTTGTTAAAGTCTAACGTTTCCATCTGCATTGCATCTCTCAGACCACCTGGCCGACCATTCTTCAACCCATTCTTGTTCGGTAATGGACCACCCATCTTCTTCGCTTTGAAGGCGGACTTGTCAGCTTGCAGAACGACATCGCCGGTTGTCTCTGTGTCAAATATCCGGAAGAAGTTGTGGTACGATCCGGTCAAGACATGTCTAGGAGATTCGCGAGATCCAGGATTACTCGAATTAACCAAAAGGGTACGCACTTATCATCACCACCCCATACACACTCAAATTTGTCGAAAATACAGTCATTCTCATACAGATCGCAGAGCTTGCCACGGAGGTGGTCGTGTATGGGAATCACCTTGACCGGTCGTGACTCCATGTTAATGTCCCAGATTTTCAAGGACAAGTAGTCTCTCGATAGGATGTACCGTCCATCATGACTGAATTTAACATCGGATATGGAAGAGATGATCTCGGAGAAGAATGACCGTGTTGATGGATCTTCCTCCTCTTCAAAACCTGCCAAGCCCAGTGAGACAGTGATTGATCAAGCTAAGTATGAGAACACACATTTTGCGTGACGATCACAGAGCGCCGAGTCGCGCATGTCTGCAAGCTTTATGTTACTCTTTGAACTCGAGTACATGAATAAGTTGCAATGCTGTGGATGGAATTCGGCTGCGGTGATGACTTCGGTCAATTCCTCCATATTGACAGGCTTGATGTCTACGATGTCTGATAGGCAAAGATAAGTGGATAACTAACTGTAACAACTACATCAGAGACGTACTGAAACTTTGATCGCTGATGCCCAGATTCCATAAGTTGACGCGTAGATCATCGGCAGAAATGTAGGTTTCCTGGTCCGAATTGACAGAGATGGAATGGATGTGGTATGCATGCGCATTGGCGTACACCTTCCGTGGGATAGCAGCAATGATGTTGTCTTGTTGTATTGTCCGAGGCAGTCTGAGATGTGACCGTGAAGTAGGTGGCGTAATGGGTTGTTGTCCCTCATAATGATTCGATTCTGAGACAACCCGCAGCGATTTTTCAAACACTTTCCAGAGCTTGATTGTTTTGTCTAGGGCAGCCGAGAAAGGTCAACCTGGAGCGAAGAGGAGGAGAGAAGGAGCGTACCGTTTGTGGACAACAGGAAATGAGCAGTGTTTTGCCGTTTGCACCATTTGATCTTGTTGATCTTTTCCTCGATTTCTAGTGACTTGAGGTAGTCGAATTCTGGTTCGTGCGATTGAAATTCTGTATAGAATTTGTACTCGCAGCCTTTTTTCTGCACGTGTGGACGTAGATGGGGTGTAAGATGGGGTGGAGTGACGATCGGAGGGCATCCGCCATGAAAGGGAGAGGTACCCACCGACTCATTCCGCTCAAAGAGGACAACGCGGCCACCCTTGTCGCCTGTTGCCAGGTAGTTGCCAGTGGAGTCGAACTCGACGGTAGATATGATGTCGGCTGTATGGCAAATAAGAATTAGGAATCGGGGGAGAGAGCGAGAAGGAGATACCCTCGGTGATGTCCTCGACCTCACCCTTGTCGCCGAAGCACTGGGCAAAACGCCAGCCACCTGAGCCTGAGGGATCGATATCCATTACGATGAGTGTGTGTGAATGGGATTGTGGACGATGTCGTGAGCGCTGTTTGAGTCTATGTTGAAGTGTTTTTAGCAGTCAAAGAGTCGACCAGCGGGTCCTTGTCTGGCCCCCTGGCCGTCGCCATTTGTTGTGCCCTTGTTTGGCCGCCACCATTCTCCCTTCCTACTCGTACCGCATCCTTTCAACAACAATGCCTATTGCCCCCATTGCAGGAAAACTCAGAAAAGGCTTCTGGCGCGACATCTCAGTCGCGCTTGGCCTTGGTGTCGGTGCAGGCTATGCATTCTGGTACGTCTACATGTCTAATGTCATCTTTTCCTTCGCTCACATTTAGAACAAGGTATGGCGTTCATCTGAAAGCAGGTATGACTCCCCATGTGTGCATGATGGCGCAAACTCAAGCTCTGCAGTGGAACGCCGCGAGGAGTACTACCTCAAACTCGAGCGGGAGAGAATACAGGGTCAAACAGCGTGACCACCACCGCAGTTGTACAAATCTATTCCAGCTAGAATACACGGTTCGTTGTACATTCTTGTGGCGTTGAGGCACAAGTCAATCCTCAATTATATCCATGGCAATGAGTAAGGTATAAATAAGTCATAGGTAGGAAATCATGAATGAATGAACACATCACTTGAGCATCCGCAGTTCCTCGCAGCTAGGGAATGTCTCTGCCTCGATACACGTCACCTTCTCCCAATCCGTCCCAACACCAAAAAATCCAACATCTGCTTCTTTCTGTCTCTCTCGCTGGTTGATGTCCAGCTGACATTGTGTCCACACATCTCGCGTGTACACTTGTTCAATACCGGATTCGAAGCGAGAGAGAGCAGATCCTCGGCGATGCTGGCCTGCCGCAAGATCAGCAGCGATATTTGGGTGTGTGTAAAAGTCGCGCGAATTGACGTAGTAGTTTATGTGTAAGTTGTCCGTCTGACGTTTGAGATTAAACCTCGGTGTCTTCGTGAACTGGAACAGAGGGTCTGGAACTGTCGGCATCGCAAACAGGTCAGGGGAGATAAACAACAAGGAGAACGGGAAAATAATAATCAGAAGCAGAAGTAGCATAAACACCGGTTGTGCCTGCGGTGGTTCGTCGTTTGCTGCTGCTTGTGGCCGTACGTTTACATGTACGCGCGTGGTCCGAAATCCACCAGGCCCGAAGCTTGCGGAAAACATGGGTCCGCCGGATGGTCCAGGCCTAAAAGCGCCCCCATTCACCCCCGTGCCACCTCGAAAGAACATGTTGAACAGGTCTTCGGGAGACATTTCACCCTCAAAGCCACCAGCGAATGGCGGGGGTGAGAACCCGGGTGAGAATCCAGATGACGGCATGCCGCTGATCCGTGATTCTGGGTCAGAACCATGTTGGTCAAAGGCTGCTCGCTTTGGGGGGTCTAAAAGTTGGTCTGGAGATGGACAGTCAAAAAACACGAGCCACGTACCTGACAGGACTTGGAACGCCTTTGAAATCACTGCCAAGTAAATCAGCTGGGCACGCATAGGCGAAGCTCATATTGTAGACATACTTTTGAAAGCCTCGTCGGCGAATGGCGCTCCGCTTTTGTCAGGATGCAGGGCAAGCGCGAGCTATCAAGAGACCAGCTCAATGACACTCCCACTGAAAAACGACACGTATACCTTTCGATAAGCCTTCTTAATGTCAGCCTCCTCGCACTCCTTCTTAAGACCCAAGATCTCATAGTAATTTGTGGTCTTGCACGCCCTCACCCGCTTGACGACGCTCAGTTGTTCGGCCGTGTACTCCCTCTTGTCCCCATTCATACCTCCTGCTGTCCCCTCCGCGTTCGCTTCGTCCCTGCGTTTCATTCCAGCTGCAGAAGGATGCGCCTGCGTTGAAGAGGACGACGCCGTTGTTGCATCCCCATTGGTCGCACTGTTACTGGAAGACGGTCCAGCCGACTTTTCAGCGGCAGCAGCTGTGGATTCGATCGACTCCTTGAGTATTTCAGCTTCCGGCGTAGCGAACAAAGAGAGCGATTTTTGGCAGAATTTGAGCGCCAAAGGGAAGTTGCCAGCGTCCTCATGCTTCTGAGCGATTCGCAGGCATTTGAGGGCCTCGTCCTTGTTACTCTCCATCGCGCACGAAGGTGAGCGCGCACGAGTAACGAGGAAGCCAAAAAGCAGAACTTCGAGGGAACTTGGTCAATGAGATAACTTGAATGGGTTCGGCAGCAAGCTCCCATCTTGCTGGAGAGTTGCGGGGTGGTGTGTATTATATAACAAACACACCGAAAACACCACCCCGAGAA
>JBBPNZ010000296.1:0-24467 GCA_038091195.1 Phylloporus rhodoxanthus | reverse complement strand
ACCTTCAATGTTCTCTATTGTGACTGGTACTTCAATTTCCAGTAGAACCCTGCCCTTGTAGGTCCTCCTCCCATTCCTCACACTCAGCCTGCCATGCCAGCAACAGTTTCACTGCCTACTACTCATGTATACTCTCCTCCACCACGTGTTAATCTCCCTATCAGTGTGCCCTCTCGTGGAATTGGCAAATCGCTTGCTACCAAACCTGAGGCGTATGATGGAACCAAAGAGAAGTATGTCCAGTGGTGGCAAACAGTCCAGCTTTATCTTGCTGGATTTGACTCTGAGCCCACCGACCAACAAAAGATCCTTATCGTCCTCTCCTACATGAAAGGCAGTAATGCAGCGGGACACTTTGCAGATCTTTACGTTACACAGGGTTTACTAACTTTGTCAACCTTTGATGAATTCAAAGCCAAGCTCGATGATGCATTCCGTCCCGCTGCTCTTCAGTGCATTGCCAAGGGAAAATTGTTCAAGTTGTGGCAAGACAAGGAAACAGTTGAGGACTTCATTGTTCATATGAAACAGCTTATCCTTGAAGCTGACTACCATGTCAATGTCCATTCTCACCTTCTTATCAACATCCTTTGCAATGGTATTTGTAATAAAGTAGTGGAGTATGTTGAACGCTCACAGCTGGAACTACTCCATTCACACTCCTTTGCACGTTGGGAGTCAGCTCTCATACGTGCTGACCAAGTCCTCTCTGAGATCACTGAGCGGAAATGTTCTCGCAACATAGTAACTACAACGACCTCTTCCTCATTCGTCTCACGCTGTTACAATTTTGCTTCTCTTTCATCGCCTCGTTCTCTTTCTCTTCTCTTCACACTATGACAACTGGCGAGGTGACCGTCGTTATTCTCATTCCACCTTCCTCTTGATCACCGGACCTATCTCCTTCACCTTAGTCTGCCTACCGTGCGTATCTTTTTCCTCTTTCGAACCTAACGCCATTCTCTCTCACAATGGCTAGTTTTGCCTGTGTTCCATAACATTCTTCTGAGTTCTTTTCCTTTTTCGTTCTATTTTCCTTTCTCAATTCCTTGGTCCGTGCGCAGGGTAGACACATATAAATACCTTGCTCGATCCTCATGTACAGTAGTCTTGATCTGCGCAATACTAGCGTATACTCAAGTCCCATCTTTGCGACTTAAAGTCGAACCACTCGTCCTCGTCTTGCTCAAGGAAACCCCTTGACCGATCCTCGTCCTCCTTCGTCTCTTGTTACCTCTTGAGTTGGTCTCTTCGTGAGAATCACTTGAGCTAGCAAGTGAGGAGCCTAGCCATTGTGTATGCTACACATAACAAAAGATCAAGACTAACCTCGGTCCCACCTTCTATGGTGTAGGACCCACTAGTTATCATCATGAGTCAATCATCTAGATTCGGACTCCGCCCAGACCCCCATGACACTGACAGCGACATTGAAATTGACACCCCCGAAGAACAACCATCTCTTCAGCTCGTCCAAAGCCATCGCCACCACAGACCAACAACCACGTACCCTAGCATCACTCAGAGGACTATTGTCCAAACTCATCCCTCGACATCTCCACCAGCAAACCCATAGTCCACCACCACTGCCCCAGCACAGCCTACTACTCCCATGTCCTCCCATGCCTCTGAACTCAAAGTGGCTCTCCCCGCTGACTTCTCTGGAGAACCTACCGACGCCTCCAGATGGATCAAGGCCATGAAGGCCTACTTTGCTCTCAACGACACCTTGTACCGCACCGACAATGACAAGATCATGACCACCCTTAACAAAATGTCTAAGGGAAGAGGAGCCTCCTTCGCCGAGATGTGGTACGACAAGATGACTGATACCACCATCACCACAGGAAAGACTTTTAAAGAATTCGCCGACAACTTTGAATCTATGTTTTACCCTTTCGACACCAAAGCCACCGCCCGCCTCGAGCTATCTAAGCTCACCCAGAGATCGTCTCGCCTCTTGAACGGAACCACTGACGATGGTTTCCAACAGTACATCACCGATTTACAGAACCTCTCGTGCAAAGCCGGTATCACCGATGATATCACTCTCATAGACCAGTTTTCTCTTGGCCTCGACCAACGCATCACTACCATGATCCTCTCCATGGCCGCTATCCCCACCACCATCTCGAAATGGATTGATCAAGCCAAGATCTTCCATGCGCAGAAAATGCGCATCCTTGCCCTTCGCAGAGGATGGACTCCTCCAACCTTTACTCCTCACCCCACCAGAGACCCCAATGCTATGGACATCGATGCCATCTCCGTCGCCAAGCTCACCTCTACTGAACGCGCCAAATGCATTCGCAAAAACCTTTGCTTCCATTGTCGCCTCCCTGGCCACTCCGCTCAGAACTGCCGAAAATTTCCTAGTACCTCCACCGCCCCTTGTCGCCCTCAGTTCCGAGGTAACTCCTCCTCGTTCACCACGAGGAGCTCCCAGAATGTTCGCTCCACCGAAACAACCACGCCAGTCGCCACCATTGCCGCCGCTACCCCATTGGACGAATACGTCAACTCATTGAAGACATCTGGCAAAGGAGAGAAAGAGATTCTCTCCGTCCTCAAGATGTGTTATGAAGAACCTCCCGAAGAATCCTGCTCCATTCCTCCGGAACGCATCCAAGCCGCTAAGGATTTTTGAGAAGGGAAGCCGCCTCGACGTCTCCTTCCCTTATTATCGATAATGTACTTGTAGCACGAAACAACAATAGAACTATGCGTCTCCCTGTCCAGCTACATGGCAAGACAAAAACCGTCGACACCAATGCCCTCATTGACTCCGGAGCAACTGGAAACTTCCTCAACCCCAGACTTCTACCTCTTGGTGATTTCAAGCTATCTCGTCTCGCCCAACCCCTCATCACTTATAACGTTGATAGAACTACCAATACAAAAGGATCTATCCTTTGGAAAGCTACAGTGACTTCCAAAATTGAGTCAATGTTTTGAGATTTTGAAGTGTTTGCTATATAACTCAGGGGAAAGAACAAATAGAGCCAAAGTGTAAGTAGGTGGTGGGAAGCACATGCTCCTGGCCATGTGTGAAAAAAAAATTGATGTAATTTGAATATGTATCCATGGAGATATAGTCAATTTAATTTAATATGTCATTGACTCAATTGTGTAACTACCTGTTACATCTGTCAAAGTTTGACAGCTGTCATATGTAACCCTTGATGGAAGCATGACTGATGGTTACCATAGTTACTGTATCATAGTAACCACCTCAACTGACACTGTTTAAGCACTGGTTTCATCTCCCATGTCTTTTAGATTCACTATACATCCCATTTCCTCTTCTAAAAAGAAAACATCATTTCTCTGGCCTCTAATGGTCATTCTAGTCACTCTATTGCCTCCAAACTAGGTGTCAGCCAGTCTGCTGTCTCTAGGGTACTCATGGATCTCCTACCTAATAGACCTACCTAATAGACCTAGACCTCTTTCTGGCTGTCCCTTCAAGCTTTCAGCCACTTCTTAGCATGCTATCATCACTCAAATCACTACAGGCAGGGCTGCCAATGCTGCCCAGGCTACCCACCACATCAATTTCATCATTCCCAGTCCTGTCTCCTCACAAACAGTAAGAAGAGTTCTTAAAAAACATTCATTCAAGGCTGTAACAAAGAAGAAAAAGCCACTTCTTGCTGTAAGAAATAAGAAGAAATGTTTAGCCTTTGCCCTAAAGTATCAGGAATGGTCTATTGAGAACTGGAAAAGGGTTGTTTGGTCAGATGAGACCAAAACCAATAGGATAGGATCAAATAGAAGGGAATGGATATGAAAACAGGCAGGTAAGGGCCTTATTTACAGAGAGGTTCAGGAAACAGTGAAATTTGAAGGAGGAAATATCATGGTATGGGGGTGTATGGGTTGGGAAGGTGTTGGGCACCTTGCAGAGGTTGAGGGGAGGATGGATGCCAGCCAATATGTGGACATTTTGGAGGACAACTTGCTTTCCAGCTTGGAGGAATCTGGAATTTCTTTGGAGGATGTTATCTTTCAACAGGACAATGACACCAAACACACCTCCAAAAAGGCCAAGAAGTGGATGGAAGACAATGATATCAAAGTCCTGGATTGGCCTCCACAATCTCCAGATCTCAATCCCATTGAACATCTCTGGCATCATATCAAAAAGGAGCTTGCCAAGTATCCAAGACATGCCAAAGGAGTATGGGAGATTTGGGAAAGAGTGGCAGAAGTATGGAACAATATAGATCCAGAGGTGTGTCAGAATTTGATTGAAAGCATGCCTAGAAGGATCCAAGCAGTAATCAAGGCCAAAGGAGGCCACACAAAGTACTAGAATTGGGTGATTCTGTAGATTTGATATATAGTTACAAAATTGAGTCAATGACTTGCTAATTTGAATTGACTATATCTCCATGGATACATATTCAAATTACATCAATTTTTTTTTCACACATGGCCAGAAGCATGTACTTCCCACCACCTATTTACACTTTGGCTCTATTTGTTCTTCCCCCTGAGTTATATAACAAACACTTCAAAATCTCAAAACATTGACTCAATTTTGGAAGTCACTGTATATCTATGGCTTATTAGGAAGCCTAGACCATTTAGCATCTTATACCTACTGTATGTGGAAATGCATAGAAATATTAAAATGATTATATCTCAGCCATTTCTCAATCAAATCACATGATCTTTGTGTTGTTATAAAGCTATGAATTAGTGTTTCAAAGTCCAGTTGCAGACTGCAAAAAAGACTAGAAACTGAACTGGACTGACATTGATTGCAGTCTTTTGGTTTTTTAGACTTGTATTGGTCCAGTTGTCTGCAATTCTACAAACTCAAAAGACTAGTTGTGAACTGGTTGCAACCAGTCTACATATAGTATCCTACATTACATTATATTTTGCCCCTAAAATCACTGAAATTCAGCACTAGTGTTGAAATGCAGTAATTTTGGGATCAAATATGGTCCAAATTGTTATGTTTGTTCTGGGTAGGACCGAGCATAGACTTGAGAATCAAGCATCAAGAGTTCTAATTCCTAAGTTCCTTGTCTTAGAGAGTGGTTCAAGTGAAGTTTTAGTTGTCATCGGACACAGAGTGAGACAATAAACAGAATCTTATTGGTGTAAGAGTAAGTAAGATCTATGTAGCTTAATGTACATATGTAGGAGGAATTGAAGGTATTTAAGAGAGAGACACCATCCTGAAAAGGAAGTGAAAGGGAAGTGTCTTGACTGTGGAATGTGAAAGGTACTGTGGACTGTGGTATCAAAGGAAACACTCACATCTATAGAATGTGAAGAGTAAGAAATGTCTGAGTTGAATTGGACAAAGATCATAAGCAAGATTAAGTAAGAAATATCTGAGTTGGATTGGATATGAATCATAATCAAGATGGGTCAGTGGATGTATGTCCCAAAGAGAAAGAAGAATAGATCTAGTGAAGAGAAAAGGAAGAAATATACAGTATCATAGTTCTATTCAGCAGAGGCAAAAGTCTGGGAGATGTAACCACAGGGGTGCTAGTTCACATTTATGTTAGGTTGAAGAAGAACACCACCTAAGGCATGCTTTGATGCATCAGTGGAGATAACAAATAGTTTCATTACATCGGGGAGGGAAAGGACTGGTTGGGAAAGGAAATGGTCCTTTAGGGTGGAGAAGAATTGTTCACAAGATGGTGTCCAGTCCCATCATGCATCTTTCTTTGTGAGGTCAAGGAGAGGTTAGACAATGTTAGAATAATAAGGAATAAATCAGCAGTAAAAGTTGACAAAGCCAAGAAAGGAGTGAACATTGCAAACTTTGTAGGAGTAGGCCAGTCTTTGATTCCTTTCAACTTAACAGGGTCCATGGCAACTTGTCTGGGTTTGACAATCATTCCAAGATATGTATTCAACTTTAGAAATGGCAAACTTGCATTTTTCAAGTTTTAGATAGAGGTTTAATTCGGTCATTCATTCTAGAACTCGTTTGGTCTGTTCAATATGAGTGATTTTGTCAGAAGAAAAGATCAACAGGATATCCATATAAATCACCAGTCATCCTTTAGCAATTAGATCTCAAAAAGAGTCATTCATAAGTCATTGGAAAGTGGGGGGGGGGAATTGGTATGTCTGAAGAACATAACAGTGGGTTCGAAAAGTCCTTTATGAGTAATGAATACAGCCTTCCATTGGTCACTGTCCTTTATCCATATGTTGTTATATCCCCATTGTACATTGAATTTAGTGAAGACCTTTGCATTTTTCAGCTTGTCTCTGAGGTCAGAAATGAGCAGGTAGGCATCATGGATAGTATGTTCATTGAGATAGTGATAGTATTGATAGGGTCATAGGCCACCATCCTTCTTTTTGATAAAAAAGAATGGAGATGCTTGGGAAGAGTTTGAGGGATGGATCTTTCCTGAGTGAAGGTTTTCTTCAATGAAGTTATCCATAGCTTTTTATTCATCAGGGGATAACAGGTAGATTTTAGCCACTTTTGGAATAAATGAGTCATTTAAATTAATGGCATGGTTGTAGGGTCGGAATGGGGGAATATGGTTGGCAGAATCCTTTTGGAATATAGAGGAGAAGGTGGAGTATTCAGGGGGAAGTTGAATGGCAGTTGGTTGTTCTTTCATGACTAGTTTGATAGCTATGGTGGTCTTTTAGATGAATCGTTTCAAGTGTTTGGTCACAAAGGAAGTGGGGAAGAAGTGGGAGACTGACTTCTGTATTCTTCTGATAGCATAAGAGAAATGGGCTTGTTTGACAAAGTGTTCTGGTTCCTCATAGTCAATGAAGTCCAAGAGGGTTCTTCAGCTATAGTATATCACTTTTAAGATAAAAGACTGGACTAAACTGAACTTTTGAACACTAGCCCTGTGTCCACATGCCCACAAATCCCCCTCTAGCAGTCAACAAGCCCAATGGCTCATCAACACACCTCATGTACAGGATGATGAAGATGTGTTGAGGACATGCAACAATGACAACCACCACCATACTACAACAACAACATGATAACTATAATATCATGGTTATTATCTTGTTGTTGTCATTATCAGGAAAGATGAATGTAATGCCTACCCATGCTCAGGGTATAGGTACAGGTACAGGTGTTCAACAATGGCACCTGCACCTGCACCCTGGCGACACCCACACCTGAGACCTGTGCAGGTACACCATACCTATACTATTGCCTACTTCTTTGTGAAGGGGACACATTCCACCTTGCATCTACAACAGGTGTCACAGTGGGAATTATTACCTATGTCACCACTAGTGCTTGGTGTAATATTGGTACTGTAGAGGGATGGTGTGACACAGCACAGGAATGGCATTGTTGGAGGGTAAAGGGGTTGGCTTGTGGAATGTGGGACATACCTGCAGAGATTAGGATGGTGCAATGAGCACTTCAAAGCTCTCTACCACCTCCTTCTTGACTCCATAAAACTGATCCAGGCTAGTTTACATATCTCTTAGCAGTTGGAAACCACTTCCATGATCCTCAATCTCTCTCTTTCTTTTCCTCTATCTCTTCCATTACACCCCTGATTTTCTTGGCCAAATCCAACCCTTTCTGCATTTTCATTGCCATCTCCTTGTCCAACTTGATCTGAATATTCTTGTCCACCTCTGCCTCTGCATCCACCTCTGCCTCCACCTCCACCTCTATCTCCTGGTCCACATCAATCACTATCTTCCTCTCCATTTCAATTGCCTTTTCTATTTCCTCCTCTGTGGCCTTCTTCTTCCCCTTGTCCACATGTACAGTATTTCTATAGTAGTCATTGCTACTGGTAATTGAAGTATGAAATTTCATAAGACTGACAGAGTGACTCATCTGAACTTGTACCACTCATGCATCTGAATGATGGCTCTAGGAGATTTGATGGTATCTCATGATAGCCAGATACCAGCAGCCAGCTTCTGCTGGATATTGCTGAATTCAATGGTAATAATGATAGTAGTAGGAGGGACTAGTGTGTGTTCATTCACAACAGTCTCAAATTTATGCTGACATGTATATAAGCTACATTCAATGTTTGACAGAATATCATGACTTACCAAAGCATGTATGATCATCTGACAAATATTTATCCAGACTTGCATGTCTGAAATGTTAGTCTAAGCCACTGTGGCTTTGATAATGGCTGCCTCTTGAGCAATGAGAGAAGCAATTACAACTTGAGATGATTGGGACATTTTTGATGGATAGGTATTGTAAACAAAGCATTGTAGTGGTTGTGATCAAAGGGTTTGCAGCACTGCCACTTAAATAAACTCTGAAGTTCAACTTACATAATAATAGATGAATGATTTATTGTGGCCTAACAAAATATTGCCACCAACACATTCCATCCATTTATTTCCTCTCTTGTTCAATCATGCAATCATCTTTCTCTGATGATCACTCTAAATGCCCATAATGCAAGATGACCTTTGCAGAGCAGGTCACTACCTTCCTACCCAATTCCCTTTCAGTTCCAGTGGCCAATTCTCCCCATGATTCCATGGACATTGATGTCCAAGCCACACACAATGTGTTAAACCCACTGTCAAGTATCCCATGCAGTAGTCTGCTCTTCCCTGTCATCTTTGAATTTAGTGAACTTATACCATTCCTTCTACTGAGTCCAGTTGCTGGGCCTTCAAATGTTGGCTGCTTTATAGCAATATTTGAATTCAACAAGGTCCTCTCTGTTGGAATTATTCCTTATTTGGTATATACAGTGGTACAGACACCTATTACATAAGCTTAGAGTGGACACTTAGTGTTCTTTTCTCTACTGTAGATTCTTTAGTGTTTATTGAGTTCCTACAGGTATGTCTAGTATCTAGACTAATATACATAGTGTTTACTGAGTTCCTATAGAGTATTTCAATACTCTCTAGTGTTTGAAAGTCTAGTCCTAGTCCCTAATTAGTCCTAGTCCTGACTAGTGTTTAAAAGGCCAGTTAGGTTCAGTCTTTTGGCCTTTTTATACAATACCAAGACCAAGACCAGTCTTTTAAAGCTTAAAATCACAAAAGACCAGATCAAGACCATTTAAGATTGATTTTGGTTGGTCTTTGCATCAGTCTTAACTGGTTATTACCAGTTATAAGTGCTTAGCTAATACCTGTGGCTTCTAGCTTCAAAATAACCCAATGATTATGCAATTTGGCCCACAGATAAGAAAGATATGGTTATTTTAAGATTAATAGTGGTTAATATGTATATCAATAACATATTTGTGTAGTCTATCACTATATACTAATGAGATAGGTAGAGATACATCACAAACATACCATGTATACATGAATATGTTACTGGATAGATAAGAATGATATTATATACATACAGTATCATGGTATATAATATCTTTAATTGATAAATCACAGATCATATGATTAAAATAGGTAAGAGTGTTTAGATTTAATGGTGTAGAAGGATGAGTACATATGGAATATGATATATATACATTGATCAACACATGTGATTAATAATTTCACCAGTCAATCACAAGAATCAATTTAAAAAATGAGATTAAAGGAGAAAAAATCTAAAACAAATAGCTAAAATATAGGAAAAAATATGACAGATAGGGGGAGTGGCTGTGCATCTGTTAAGACCAGTATTAACCAGTCTTAACTGGTCTTTTATGGTCTTTTAGAATCTTAAAAAATATTAAGACTAAGATCAAGACCAATAAAGATCAATCTTTTTGGTCTTCAATGGTCTAGTCTCAATTGATTATGGTCCAGTTCAGTCCAGGTCTTTTGATGGTTTTACAACTGGACCTAAGAACACTAGTTCTGACTTTTCAAAACATTATTAGTTCTAGTTCTTATATTTTTGGAACAATTTCAGGACTAGTCCAGGACTATGCACAGCCATACTACCATATTTGGATATTATTTCTGAATTTTCTACAATTTTTCCAAGTATTTTTGAACTATATTACATATGTGAAAACACTTATAGCTTTGCCATTTCTGAGCCAAATTATATGAAAAAAGGGTCAATGTATAGTCCATATATAGTACTATCATGTCCTTAATAAAATCTAAGCATAATCTACTCATCATCATATTATAAAATTTCCTTCTAGAATAACATTCTATCTGAAATTACTCATAACATTTGATCCTGTGAAACAAATCACATGATCAAATTGTCATTAGATAGTCCTGAGAGTATACTAATATGTGTATGTAATGGTCTAAATATGATTCCTATGCTATTAGATATATAAATAAGAAATATAATAATCTCCCTACTAGAATAACATCAATGCAAAAATGGTCATATTGTTTGATCCTGTGAATGAAATCATATGACCAGAGGGTCATCTGAAGGCTAAGGGTCCATACTATATGGTGAACTTGTCTGGACCAGTCCTGTAAAGACTGGTCCTAACTGGTCCTCTATAGTCCTGGCCTGGTCCTGGCTTATTCTGGATGTTCTCAAGACCAGTTCCAGTCCAGTCCTTCCTAAAAAGGCAGTAGGACTGGACTAGACCAGACTTTAAAACTCTAGTTCTTCCACCAATTCCAAGTAACATGGTACTAGCTTATATACTGTTACATTGACCTCTAAGACTAGTGGTGCTTCAACTGCTGTGAGACATCAAATTTCATCCATTGGTGTGCAAGTCAGTAGTGAAGGTGAAAATGCTTCAGTATTACATTCATTATGAGACCATATTGTTTGAGATGTTGGTCATCCTCTTCTTTCAGCTCACCATCTGATATCAGGGGGCTTACTGCTGAGTAAGACATAGGACATCAAGGCAATGAACAATGTCCTTGGAAGACTTGACTGGGTGTTGGAAAATGGTACATGTATGTGCTTCATCACTCATCAAATATGAACTCATCTATGATAGTTAACAAGACACAGTAGTATGCTAAATGCCAAGTAGTGCTCATATGGCAGAATGATGTGGATCCCAAACTCCTCCATATTGAATCTGATAAGTTGATTTGAATGGCATATCAAGGCCTTGGATCAAGGCTAATGGAGCTGGAATATAGATGGTGGCAGTTGAAGCCTAAGGTAGACAAGCTAGCCATCAAACTTAGCCAGGTGAACTATCTAGTAGGGGTGAGATTGGTGGCAACACCCTTAGTGATGGTTTTATCATTACTAGATGAAATGCTGCCAATGGATATTGATTAGCAGAGATTTCAATATATATACTATTTGTACACTAACAACTGGCATAATTTATAATGATTGGCAGTGTAATCAACTTGTAGCACTATTATAACTTGTACAAACCAAAGTACATGTGGGTAATACAAATGTCATTTTGCAGATGCCTTTCCTATTGTACCCTTCTTACTTGGTGTTGGAAAATCATCATCACATGCTTGCAGTGCTATTTGCTTGTGACCAGACCATTGTGGAGAGGCAGCACTTTTGGCCTTGGAATCTTGGAGGTGGTGGTGTTTGAATAGGGGCTTCTCTGCCAATAGTGGATCTGAGCAGAGTATGACCACTATTTGTCACTAAGAATCAGCTGGTAGTTTCTGTGTACTAACCTGTGGCAGATTGACCCACTTTGAAGGCACAGCTGCTGATAACTGCCAGGAATTGTTTATCTGCAGTAGTTCACCCTTCTCTTCACTGCTATTCTCATCCTGTTTCACATTTGAGTCATAAGCAACAGATTTTCACTTGAGGTCCTCTGTAGACAATTAGATTAGTGATATGAATATTGAAATTGCTTACCAATGGTTGTTCTGAGACTTCACTCACTGAGACTTCATTTCTGATAGAGTTTTCCTTAGTGGTGTCTGTCTCAGTGGTTGTCTTGGCATCAGTATCAGCATTAACATTGGTGGTAATGCTGTTAATGTTGGTGTTGATATTGGTGTTGTTGGTGTTGGTGTTGGTTTTAGTGTTAGTGTTTGCATTTGCATCCTTATCATTCTCTTCATCCACACCAATGGCTTCAACCATGTCATTCTTCCAGTTCATCATGTGATAAAACTGGAAAGTGTGCTCTATCTTCTGATCTTGCCTAGCCTTCCAGAAGTCAAGGATTCCATTGACTTCATACTTCTAGAGCTTTGATAGTTCTCTTAGCTTCACACCACTTAATAAGAATTTCTTATCAAAGAACTCATCTGTCTTGCTTTGAATTTGTGTACATGGCACCATTGCTCTTGAGCTGTCTGCTGCAATTCCTATTCATGTATAGTATTAGCTTAGATTAAGTAACACAAACATCACTCACTATAATATCTGGTGACAAACTTGTGAATGAGCTGCTTGCTGTTTGCAAGTGAAGTCTCCCTGATATCTGGTAGATAAGGTACACCATCCCTTGACTGTGTCACCTCCATTCATCCTCTTTTCTTCTTCTTCACTGGCTGCTTGTCCTCCAACTCAGTGCTATCTGTGACTTCATTGGCATTGAAGGTGGTATACACATAGATATTCCATGGATCCTTAATGGGCTTCATTCCACCTTGAGACAAACCTTTGAATGCTGGTACATCATACAGTTTATTGAAGTCATGTCTTGGATGATATTTGGCCACTATACATTTGGGATGGTAATGTCACTCATGAAATATACATTATCTTAGTATTCTTGTCTTTTCATACCACTAATACTGTATGACTTCCACTCATTCTACATTACCAAAGATTGCTCTGAAAACTACACTCTAATATGAAAACAAAGCCCATCATCCACTACACTTTTTATTACATTCTTCAAATCATAGCAATTAGGATCTAAGGTATCTTTAGTGGACTATATTTCCCTAGATAGTTGCTAATAATTGCTGATCATGGCATGTAGCTAACACCATAATTGGGATTAGAATATCACACACAGACAAGCAAGTCAACCACTGTCATTCAGTTGTGACAAAGAAGGCAAGGAAAATGGTAACATCCACTCTGGTGGAGTATAGAACCATCTAGACTACTAGAGGTATGAAAACAAAGCTAATGAAAATGTCACCATTGAAAGAAGTAAAAGGATATATATCTTTACAGGGATCTTCATCCAAATACTCCTCATCACAGCTTCATACTTCTTTATTCTCAGATAGTCTCTTTAATACTAATAATCTGGATCACTCTAGTGTGCCATTTAAGTTGTCTAAAATAAGGTCATTCATATCTCTTTTCTTATGTATGTTGCTCAATCAGTTGGTAGACACAAAATAATTTCCTACAAATTTCCAAGACAAGTATTTAGACATTCTTCTGAATATGGAGGCTCCACACCTGGAACAAATTTCCTCAGTCCCTCTCTATACATAAAAGGGAGGGTATTTACAGATTCACAAATTGCTTCTTGCAACTAATGTATTGTATATCATGCTGTAGAGAACAACATGTCCAAAATCCACTCTATAGGGTTCAACAATGGATTGGCTGGCATTTCAATGACTCATTACTCTAGCTAGTAATTATCATGGTCATATGTATCTGAGTCATGTAATGACTGATGTATTGTAGGCTGGGATGGAAATTCATTTCAGTCATAGAAGCTCTTGATGTCCATCTGCTAAAGGAGATCCAGATCAATCTGACAATGAAGAGGAGGCCTAGGAAGATGCTGACCTAGCAGATATGCTAGCTCATTTGAAATGGCTGGTGAGCAAAAAATGTATTACAGTTGTCAACACATCTGGCATACATTTCTGGAGTCTCTCCTATTGTACATGTGCTGATGCTCCAGAGAAACATGTACAGCTATTCTAATCACAGCTGTTCACTACTAGTAGCATTTGGTTGCAAACAGCATTTACATTCTGTGTCTTAGATGATTTCCTGTGAGATAATATTGAGTGTGGGCCATCAGTGATGAATTATTTCATGAAGCTCTCCAGGATCACTTTCAATGCTTTTCTACAAATGGTGCTGGTATGTCTGTAGATTATATAGTGAACTGAGACTCTCTTGTCAGTATTTTAGGACAGGTATAGGGAGCTGATGTGGGTGGCTAGTAGAGCAACACCTAGAGCATGCTTCACATGCTCTAGATGGTGTAGAGGTGAATGTTCAAAGACCTTCTTGGGGCAACCAATCTCTGCCACTACCCAGTTCAGTAAAGCAACCTTGCTTTTGTGGGCTTTAAGTCTTCTTACTTGGAACCAACAGAGTGTGACTCCAGCAGATGGAGAGACCAGACAAAAGTTTGATCCACTCTGGCTTGCATTGCAATGCTAATGCTCGATATGGGGGTTTTACCCTTTTGAGATCATCAGATGGACCACACATTCCATTATCTCTGGTTATCTTTTGTCCATGTGTTTTCCTAATTAATCAACCAACTTCTGCTTTATGCTTGGGCCACTGGGTGGCAGGAATTCCCTTTTTGGGCCTGTGAGTTAGACTTTACTTTGGACATCCCTTCAAACCAGAGTTTGTGCCTTGCCTTCTACAGAGTCAGCATAATCAGTCTACCAGAGCAGTAACACTCCTGCTGGCTATGTAGTGAACCATGCACATTAGGCTCAATGCCTTATAGTTGTGTTAGTGCTGTGCCTGCCACAGGCTTTTATTTCGAGGTCCTTAGCAATGGAGTTCTGAGTCAAGCCACTTCCCTTGCAGGTTAGGCTCTTCTCTAAATGCCAGGGGTCAGACAGGTCATGACTAGAGTCAGCAGACCAACCATTGACACACTATGCAGGCTTAAGCAGAGGTAGGAATGATGCAGCCTAACAGATTGCTACTAGACAATGGCAGTTGTTGAAAAGCTTGAAATGGAATGAATTTAGAATGGGTGACACTTCTCTAACTCAAGGAAATCTAGCACTCTTCTGCCCAGCATGTCCACAGCTAGGCATCAATATACCAATCACCAATAAGACTAATTTCTCTGATTGGAAATACACTCAGACAATCATGATGAATGTGTTAAGTTTAGTTTGAACTCCTATGCAAACTCCAGAACTCCAGAGTTATAGCAATGGAAGGGATGTTGGCTTTACTTATATGGTGCACTCTTGTCAAGTCTTGTGTCCTAAGATTTAGGATGGAGTGTTGGAGATCAGAGAAGAGAGCCTAAGCTCAAGTTTTGAAGTTGATACAAGAAGAGGAGTTGAGACTAAGTTAATATTCAAACTAAGGTGCTATGGTTTGAAGTACAGGGTTTATATATGAAAGTCTGAAGTAATGAATAAAACAGGATGATAAAGGATTTCTAAGGAATCTAAGAGTTAACAGAGAGTGGTAGAGTTTGAAAATCTGGCCCAATGTTTATTTTGCCTCTTTTGCCTCTTTTGCCTCTTTTCACCTCTTTTGGTTTCTCTCATAATCATCATCTCACTCATGTGGTTTTCCTTTTTCATCTATGGTTGAGTCTCAAATACAATGCTATGCATAGCCATGACCTGAGCACAAGACTCAACATTCTATATAGCCACGACCTGAGCATGCCCATTCCTTTATCCCCTGTTCAACTCCACCTTCAAATTTCACCAGATCATATCAGATGTCTGACCATTACATACATACTATGTTCCTGTAAGTGGCATGAGATTCCAATGATTCTTGCCTGATCTGATAACAGATCACACCTGATCACACTCATCTTTCAGTGTGAGTTCTAACTGACTAATCTCACTCATTCATTCTTACTTCTTGCTTTCATTTAGGAGTCTTTTTATATACCTAGTCCCTATGGTTAAGAGGTTGTCTGAGTATAGTGGTCACAGTTCACTTGAGAAAGCACTTGGCTCATGCTTGCATACATAATTAAAATTCATTGAAATAGAACTGACTTGATTGTATATGTAGAGTTATTCTCCTATGCCTGTGCATGAATATCTGGGCATATCATGCCATCAGATTGCACATCTTCTTGCTCAGCATACATGTTGTATGCATTCATCAAGTTCTCCACCACCTGCTGTTCTGTCCATAACAGCACAGTATTAACCTCTTCAGCCTCCATCTTCTTTCTATCCATAGGTTCCACCTCCTATCCCATTTCAGTATTAGCCTCCACCTCCTTTTCATCCACAGTCTCTACAATTACCTCAGAGAGTTAACTATACCACAAGGCTAATGGAAAACTTTAATGCTACCCATGAAAGACATAGTTCCAGATGTTCTAATCATGCTTTCACCTCCTATGTCATTGGAAATCCTCATCCTGGTCCTATACCTTTACCTCCTATTCAATACCAGTATCAACATCAAAGAGGATTTGGAGCACAACAACAGGCTTTGCTTCAGCAATAGTTACAATACCAGAGACAACTGGAGCATCAGAGATAGTTGGAGTATTAGAGACAAGCACACCATGCACAACTTCAAAAGGAGATGGAAATTCAAGCTCAATTGGAGTAGCAGAGACAAATGCAGCCTCAAAGAGAGAGGGAAATTCAATGGCAATTAGAATAGCAGAGACAAGTGCAGCTTCAGAGGGAGATGGAAATTCAAGCTCAATTGAAGCAACAGAGACAAGTGCAGCTCAAAAGGGAGAGGGAAATTCAATGGCAATTAGAATAGCATTAAGCTATGTTGCAACAACAGATAGTGCATGAAAGACATATGCAACTGTATCAACAGGCATTATAGGAGCAACAGCATCAGATGCAAATTGAAATGCAACAAGTACAACAACTCTCTCAAGCATTGCTGTCTCAGGCTTTGGATGAATATAGTCAATGTTCTGCTGAGTAATATCAACAAGACCAGAAGAGACAACAATAGAATAATCCAAATCTTGATTCTCCTCCACTCTCACTCTCACTCTCACTCTCACCTCCTCCTTTCATTCCTTTATCATCTAGACCTGCTTCAAGATCTCCATCTCTAAGACCTGTCTCACTCTCACTCTCACTCTCACTTTCACCCCCACCTCCATCACTACCACTACCACCACCATTACTATCACTGTTACCATTACTATCACCACCACCCTTACCCCTACCCCATCATCATTACCTACTCTACAGATTCTACCTGGTGGAAGACCATACACAAAGCCTGTTCAGGTTCATTCTCTTGACCCCATGAACATTCAATATTCCCCTTGTCTGTCACATGCATGATTTTTAGTTAAGTCCAACTCCGCTACCTTTGCTACTCCGGACCTCCTTCCTTCAGAACTCTGGTGTGTTCTCTACCAAGATGCCACCAGGAGTCTCTGGACTTTTAGCTCTGTTCTTTTTATATCTTTCTTCATTCCATTTCTTATACCTTGACTCTTTTGTATGAGACTCACCTCTTAGATTCGACTGCAGCTGTGTTCAACTACAAACACAGCTCTGGCTTACTTTCCCTCCATCTCTGCCTCCGTCCATATACAAGTATTTTATTAACTCTGCCTCCATATATAATCCCTCTGTACTTGATACTCATACTCTAGTTTGAATATTGACTTAGATTCCACTCCTCCACTCACGTCCATCTCTGATCTCTGACCCTCCAACCAAATTCAGGGACATGATGTTAACAGGGGTGCACCACATATGGTGAAGCCACAGTCCCTTCCAATCAAAACTCTGTAGTTCCAGAGTTCCCTCAGGAGTTGACCTGGTCTTGACATTATCATATATTACATTTCATCTCAGAAAAAATTGTCAATTCCAGTGTTTGCAATCCTCACTTTGACATATGCTATTTGCAGGCTCAAGTCAAGCTCCCATCAATTCAGCAATGGCCCTATGTTCTTCAGGACCTCTTTGATAATCCTCAAGATAGAAGCAAGTTTAAAAAGAAAATTCATCAATACAACAATGCACTCACTTTTACTTCTGTGGGTGCTGACTTACAACATGATGCCATTCAGGGGGCTAGCCCTGCCTCTTTTCACATTCATGGCACTCTTCATCATCTCATGGGTGCCCTGATTCCTCCAGATGGCTTTCAACCTTCATTCACTCAACTTTATATTTATGATCCAGAGGAGGCAACTGATAGACATGCTCAATGTAATCCTTAGCTAAATGCTGCCATTATGCTGGATTTGCATAACATGCTTGCTGTTCTTCATCCATATGCTTCTGTATATAGACAAGCCTATGAAATCATGCAGGTCAATGAATTCCATTCATGTAGGTCTGTTTTCAAACTTACAAATCAAATCATATAGGCTAGACCACCTGAAGATCATGCAAATGTGTGTATGTGAATTTACCTTCAGCAAGGAGCTGATGAAAAGAGATACAATCTGCCCACTATGGATGAAATAACTGTCATCGTTCCTGGTAATGGTTTTGAAAACACTAGAGTAGATCATGACATCATCATTTGTCTTCGAGGTAGTGGCTTGCATTGTATAGTATCAGCAATCTCCATCCTTTATACATCCCTCTCTACTATGTTCTTCTCTTTCCAAGGGGTGAGGAGAGTTGGCATTTGGATATTCTTTTACAACAACATGATGGTGGTCAACATTGCTCTAAAAAGGTCACTCAACTCCTTTGATATGCCTATAGACTTTATGTGTGTTCATTAGAGGTGGAACCTCCCAATCTTTTCAAGGGTGGCAGATTGTTCCAACAGTTCATCTATGTATGATGGTTAGAGTTCAATAGATTAGTGTAACCTCACTTGGGTGGCCAATAACAAAACAAAACTTAGAGCTGATTTGTATCAAGGTTTGAGAGATCATATGGCTTATGATGGTGCTCAGGACATGGGTCAAGTTGGTCATGTCATTCTTCCATCCACTCACAAAGGAGGGCCTTGCCAGATGCAATAACTTCTTTAGAATTCCTTGGCTATTTATAGAGAGTATAGAAAGCCTGATCTGTTTTTCACCATAACTGCCAATGGGAGTTGGCCTGAAATTACTAAAAATCTATTTCCTGGCATGTGTATATATTTTGTATCTTATACTTACTCATTGTTTTTCTATAGGTCAATCTGTGGTAGACAGGCCAGACTTAGTGACATGAGTATTTCATGCAAAACAGCAAGCCTTGCTCAACAGGATTTGTGATGGATATTTTGACAATGTGGCTGGCTTTGTTTACACCATCGAATATCAGAAGCATGGTCTACCACATATACATCTCTTGATTTTCCTTGAGAACCAGTTCAAGATTTGTACTATAGAACAAATCAATTCTATCATTTCAGCACAGATTCCTAACTCTCATGAGCATCCCCAACTTTACTCTGCTGTCACTAGATATATACTTCATGGTCCTTGTTCTCCTCAAAGGTGTCTTGAGAACAATGTCTGCAAAAAGTGCTTTCCAAAATCTTTTACTGATCAGACCATTATCAAGGAGGATGGTTATCCCAATTATGCTCACCCTGAAAATGGCAGAACTGTTCAAAAGGGTCAAGACATCTTTGACAATAGACATGTAGTTGCTCATCCAAGAGAACTCTTGGTCCAGTTCAACTGTTATATCAACCTAGAGGTCTGTGGTTCTATCAAGGCTGTCAAATACATCCACAAGTATATCTACAAGGGCCCAGATTGTGCTACTATTCAGGCTGGTGGTTGACATGATGAAATAGCTTCCTATCTTGATGCCAGATACATTTCATCCACCCAAGCTTGCCACAACATCCTTGAGTTTGAAATGCACAAGGAATGGCCTGCTGTTTATCATCTTCCTGTTCATCTTCCCAATCAACAGAATGTCATCTTTCATGCACAGGCACAGTTGGAGGAAGTGGTCAATAATCCTAAGGACACTCAGTTGATGGGCTGGTTCAAGGCTAACCAGAATCCTGATCTTATTGCTGCTGGTGCATATAACTTTCTCTATCATGACTTTTCAAAGAACTTTGTTTGAAACAAGAGAACTAAAATCTGGAAGGTCCATCAACCAAATAAAGCCATTGGACATATGCATTCTGTTCCTATTTCTACTGGTGAACTATTCTATTTGCATCTCTTGCTCACTGTGGTCAAAGGTATGTATCTGTCAATAGTTCTGACATCATGTCTTGATCTAAAGATTAATAGGTGCTACATCTTATAAAGATGTGCATACTGTGGATGGTCATCTTCATGAGAATTTCAAGGAGGCATGTCATGCAAGGGGTCTTTTGCAGAATGATAGAAAATGGCTGTTGTGTCTTCAGAAGGCTGCTCACTTTGCTATGGGTCATCAACTTCATCATCTCTTCATGGTTATCCTTATTCATTGCTCTCCTGTGGATCCTCATAGACTATGGGATGTAATCAAACATCATCTCTGTGATGATCTACAACATCATCTCACTCATGTCCTTCACATTGTCCAACCTACTCAGAAACAAATCTATGATTATGGCCTACATCTAATAGATCAGTTGCTTCAGAAACAAGGAAAGAGCTTGCATGACTTTCCAACCATGTCTAGACCACAGCACAACTTGAATGTTCATCAAGGAAATCTTCTCATCAATGAACAGCTGGCATACAATGTTCAAGAGCAGCAACATATTGTTGATGTTGGTCTTCCAACTCTTAATGCTTAACAGAGCATTCTCTATCATACAGTCATGAATAGTGTCCATAATTCTCTTGGCTCCACTTTCTTCCTTCATAGTGGTGGTGGTTGTGGAAAGACTTACTTGGCAAAACTCATAGCAGCTGGTGTTCGTACAATAGGAAGAGTTGTCCTTTGTGTAGCTTTCACTGGTCTTGCCTCTCTTCTCCTTCCAGGTGGTCATGCTGCCCATTCTCACTTTAAAATCCCTATCCCTTGCCATGAGAAGAGCACTTGTAATATCAAAAAAGATGATATCATTCATCAGCTTCTCAAAGAGACTACACTCATTATCTGAGATGAATCAGCCTCTCAAGATCACAATGTCATTGAGACCATGGATCATTCTCTTTGTGATCTGTGGAACCAGCCAGATTGTTCCTTTGATGGGATCACTGTTTTGTTTAGTAGTGACTTCAGACAAACTCTTCCTGTTATTCTTCATGGCTCAAGAGAACAGATTGTCTATGTAACCTTCACTCACTCCAATCTCTGGCCAACAATGGCTGTCCACTATCTTTATCAGAATATGTGTCTTGGACAAGATCCTGAGTCTGATGATTGGGCTCAACAGTTGCTTCATATAGGTGTTACTGATGGTGACATCATGCTTTCACAATACATGCATTCTGGGGACACCATGGACTCTCCTATATGTATATACAAGCTCTATACTCTCAGCTTCTTGCTCAGAACCAGCATCTTCCTGACAGATATTTTATGGATTGTACTATCCTTTGTCCAAGAAATGATCAAGTTCATGAAATAAATGCCTCTATATTGGACTCTGTCACACCATAGAAGAGAACAACTCATCTCAGTGCAGATTCTGTCAGTGAGCTAGAGTATGACTATATTTAGCCAGAAATCTTGCATACTTTCAACCCTGCTGGTTTTTCTCTTCACAAGCTGGAACTTAAGACTAGTGCTCCACTAATACTTTTGCACAATCTGGATCCTCTTCATGGGCTATGCAATGCTACCTGCTTGAGACTCCTTAGATCAACCAGGAGAGTCTTGAAGTGTCATGTTCTCACTGAAAATGGTGATGGAAATGTGGTTTTGATCCCTAGAATGGCTTTGGACTCTGGTTTAAAGGACTCTCCTGTTCTCTTTAGGAGATTTCAATTCCCTGTTCATCTGGTTTATGTCATGACCATCAACAAATCACAAGGCCAGAAATTAAACTATGTTGGTTTGAACTTGAGATCACCTGTCTTCTCTCATGGTCAATTGTATGTTGCTCTTTCATGTTGCACACATCCTAGAAACATCAAAGTTTTGTTCCCTATTGATCAAGATGATAACAAGGCTACTAATGTAGTTTGGACTAAAGTATTTAGAAATTTACAACTTTGATTGGTACTATACTAATGATGTTATCTTTGTTCATACTGGAATGTGATTTGTATCTCCATCTTAAATAACCAAATACAAGCAGACACATCAAGCAAGCATAAACTTATATTAAGAAAACAAAGTAAAAAGCACTCTTTCCCAATTATGTACAATCAAATTCAAGACTAACTCATGAAATACTATAATAAACATTGAGTAGCAAAAATTATGATTTGAACAACCCCCCCCTTGGACCAATGGCCCAATACTGAGCCAGTGGCTCATTGGCAAGATGAAGGTCAGAAGGAAAATAGCCCGGAGCTGCACTCCAGGTAAAAGAAAGCCAGAGCTGTGCTTGCAATAGAGCACAGGTATGGGTGACATCTAAATATGAGTCTAACTAAATAAGTAATAGAATGCAAGAGAACATAAAGGAACATGAATAAGCAAGTCCAATAACTCCAGGTCATGTTCTGGTAGAGAATACATTGGAGTTCATAGAAGAAAGTTCAGAACATTTGAGTTGAACTTAGTAAATATGATAGGATGGCAATTTTAAGGCAGAGCACATGCATACAAAAGTGCCAGATGATGATGTGTGGTTGATGAACAGTCTATTGACAATGAATTACCCAACAGAGGTATGTTAAAATATGTTCTCACAAATCAACTGATCATTAATACTTTTACCAATAGCATTCTAACTATAACAACCACTGAGTGGTAAACTGTATGAATGCTGAGTGTCACATATTGGAAGCCATAGACATCAGAGGTTGTGTGTGCACAAGACATGGCTGCTTTTATTCACATTCAATGGTTGATTTTCAGAAGAGCAAGTGGTAATTGCAAAAATCACTTTCTTATATTTGTTCTCATCATCAGCAGCAGACAAGTGAACATGGATTATGCACTAGCACACAGCCTTCAGCATAATATGGATCGCATTCAGCACATGGTTATATTCTATGATATCAACTGCCAATATGTACATGAAGAAGCTAAGGCACCACTTGAATGATAACAAGTATGTATCATTACTAGTGGATATGACACAAATTTCATACTAGGAGTTAGGTGGGTTGATGGTAAAATCATGGAGACTCTATGGGCAGCCCTGAATATCATTTCTCCATCAGCCCATGGCATGTTGACTGCCCATCAGCAAGAATTACTTGACTATCAAATGGATGACTCAAATTTCTTGAAGATGATACAAATGAGTGAGTAACACATTTCTTGACATATTGCTTTCATGGATTAATTAATGAAGGCCAGTCATTGAAGTGGAAATTTGGAGTAGCAAAACAAGCATTTGGTGAAGTGATAGTGGTGTTTGAGAGCTCAATGCCTTTATACTAGGATAAAATAAAAGACTGGTCAGAACCAGTTGAAACCAGTTGTAACTGGTGTACAGCCATACTACATAATTAGTACTACTTTCTCTAATTTGTTCTGATTTTGTAGTATTTTTTTGAATTTATATGATCATATTTTACTTTGATACATGTTTTGTATTGTAAACATGACATGCAATTTTAAATAAATCATATCTTGCCTTCCTGTAGTCCAAATTACTTGACCAGAGGACAATTAGAAAGCTAAAGGTCAGTTAGATCATTTATTTTTATAACTGGAAGCACCAATCCCATGAGTTAGGGGTCAAAAGACAGACTGGTTCAATTGTAGTGGAAAAGATCTAGTCTTATGACTTTCAAAGATGAAAATATGTTTGAAACCATCTTACAAGTCACTTTGGGGTACAAAACTAGTTGCAACCAGTCTTATATCAGTTGGCAACTGGTTGTCTGAAGAACTGGTTACAACTGATTGCCACCAGTCCAGTTGCCAGTTGCCAAAAATTTGACAAAAAGACTGGATTGGACTTCCAGGACTTAATTAAAACACTAGGGCTACTCCTAGAAATTAGGTGGAAGCAACTGGGTGTTATAGGATAGGACTACAATCTGAGAACATTAGGGAGTGATATGGGTGTGTGCAAGAGAGGAGGGTGGAGGAGGGTGGAGAGGAGTATATGCATACATTTATGAGCAAGAAGGGAGGGAGTGAGAGGAGGGGAGGCAATAAAAGAGGGGTGGTGTAATGTCCTCACTTGCATGTTTAGATTGATTTTGAATGTGATGTTGTTCATGAGCATGTTATTGACAAGAGAGATGTTAAACATGTTTCTAACATCATTCTTGAGGTCACATCAGCAAACATGAAGGTGGCTGTATAGTGCTGTACAGCATTATCACATGCCAATCAGAATGCCATCACAGCACTCACAGCACCACAGATGGTATAGACAAACAGACAGTACACAATATGAGCCATACACAGTACTATTTTTTTTTCTTGTATCTCCACTCAAGCTTTTAGAATAAATACATATGTTATATTTGTATACTAAGCACTATAAATGAGTAGCTATCATGTCATTATCATTGTCACCTCATCATCATTGTCCTTGTCACCCTATCATCATTGTCCTTGTCATGTCCTCTTTATCATGTCAATCTCGTCCTGCTTCTCTTGTGATGGTTGTTGCATCACCCTTATCATTGTTACGTTACCATTGTCATCATATCCACCTCCTCCTCATCACTTCATTGTTGTTGCATTACAGTGGCTCAAATAAGTGTCCCAATGTTGGAGCATTTTGGAAAGACTTAACATTTCCAACAGAACCAAAATGTGTTAGCTCTAACTCTTGCAGAGTCATAAATAGCCCTGACCCCTGCCCTGAA
>JBBPNZ010000295.1:0-24514 GCA_038091195.1 Phylloporus rhodoxanthus | reverse complement strand
TCGAAAGCTAAACCGACTCTCGAGATCAAACTTCAGGGTTCCAGTATACACTCAGTCGCCTTCGTCGATGACGGGGAGCACATACTGGGTGGTGGGGATAAGAAGATTCGGTGTTGGCGTGTGAAAGGTGGGAGCGAGGTGGGGACAGAAATGGACGCCGGTGAAGAAGTTTCCAGCCTTGCAGTCCCACAAGACGGAAAGTGGATCGTGGCTGGGACGAGTCGCAAAATTATTGCGTGGAATGCGCAGAGTCGCGAAAAGGTGAACGAGTTTGAACATCGAAAAAACTCACTAACGGTGCTGGACGTCTCACCGGACGGAAGAAAAATCGTGAGCACGTCGGATTCGTTCTACTCCTCTACCGTCATTGTCTGGTCGCTGTCGACTGGCCGACCACTGTTCAGCGAGAAATACGGCAAGGAATACGGCCATGAACTTTGCCGCTCGGTCAAATTTTCTCGCGACAGCCGCCTCCTCGCTATTGTCGGAAATCGGTTCGGAAATCGGTTCGAAAATCGGTGCCAAGACTTGATTTACATCCAAGACAGTGCAAATGGCCGCGCCCTTGGAGACATTCAACTTTATAATATGGTGTATTCCCTCACCTGGTCTGGCGACAGCAAGCGGCTCTTTGCCTTGTTTTGCGGTGGTGTGATTCGCTGTTTTGATGTATCCTCCAGAGAATCCTCCAGAGAGATGCCCTTTGAATCATGGTCCGTACCCTGTCACCCAGGGTCCACAAACATGTCCCTGTCGGAGTCAAGCAACGAAACGTTCATCTCATTCTGTGCCAACGAACTGCTCTCATTCTGGGACACTACCACACATCAACAACTTGGCTCGGTCATCCAGCTTCCTTATAATGCTAAATCTATGGCCATGTCGGCCAAGCACGACCTTGTCATTTTTGGAGACAAAGGAATCATCCTGTACAATTTACGTGAGATCCTCCCTCCTTCGTACGTTGATGCGCCAGTAAGTGGATACCTAGGTCGTCATTCCTCGAGACAGATACCGAAGGTGGATCATAAACTCTCGTAAAAGTGGTCAACTGAGTGTGATGTTTAATATTTTGCTCCTTGCAATGTTGCGTGCAAGAGGCCGTTGACACCCCTTTTTTTTCTGGTTTGCTCCATTACTTCCTTTGTCGATCCACGCAGCAACGCTATGCCCGCCCACTTGGTTAATGTAGCATCTGGAGTCGACGACAGGAGAGACATCGCGATAGCGTAGCCGAGAAGTGCTTCGTCTGTCCCCCACTTGGTTAATAGAGCATCTGGAGTCGACGACAGGAGAGACACCGTAGTGGCGTAGGCGACAAGTGCTTCACCATGATTATCTATCCCTGATGCCTTATCCCCGATTCTTTCGAGCTCGACAATGCACTTGTTTGTAAAAGCTGAGAGTAACGTTTAAACACCCTCCCTCGCTCCGTGGTGGCAAACGCACCTGGCAGCCAGTCCACGATCGTTGTGTCAGATCTCGAGTCGTCACTCAGGGACCTCTTGATCTCGAGAAGCACCTCCGCTGCATGGATGACATGGCCGTCGGCAAACAGTGTTTCGCACTGCGTTCGAAGAATCATGGTTAGACTACTCGCTCTCTGTTGCGATTTGGCCAGCTTGGTGCGAAGTTCCTGCGAGCTGTCTTCAAACCGGATATGGAGTTGTTTGATAGTTGCCTCTAGATCTTTTATCTTCTCGTCTTTTGAATCCAGATAGCCCACAATTAATTAGAAAAGCCTGAATTGGCATTCAAAAGGCACGCACTCGATATGGCAAGGTCTGCATGTAATGCATTGATAGTCTCAGTCAGGGCATCCTCCTTCGCTTTGGTTGTGTCTTTAGAATCGGCGAGCTGGGTATGGAGCTGTTGGGCAGTTTTCTCTAGTTCTTCTATTTTCTCATCTGATGAACATGAGCGCAGAAAGTTGGTGGTTCGGAAAGTTCAGATCAAGGCTGACAGAGAACGCACTCTGCATAGTATTTTGTGTAGCAAGATCCTCGCGTAGAGTCTCCTTCTTTTTCCCTGTGCGTTGAGAGTTGGTGAGCTGGGTATGGGGTTGTTGAGTATTCTCGAGACCTGTTATAATTTCGTCTGGTGAAAGTGACATGGTCATTGGAGAAGCAGGGGAGGGTACAGATAAACATACTTGAGCTTTCATCTTGTGCACAGAGGATGGGAAGCTTTTTTTTAATCAACGAAACGGTTGGTCTGAAGACGTATCTACTTACTTGAACATCAATGTAATGAGAAGGCAGAATCTCACGTAGATTGTATATGATGATCCCTTGGTCTCCGCGAATCATGAGGTCATATTTGGCTGAGATAGCCATGGATTTGGCAGAACAAGGAAGGTGAATGATGGAACCAATTTGCTTGTACGTAGCAGTGTCCCAGAATGAGAGAAATTTATTTGCACTGGCTGCGAGGAACGTGTCGTTGCTTGACATTGACAGCGACATCAGTCTATATTTTGATGAAGAGTCAAGCGGCATGGACCATTCGGCGAGCGTCTTCCCAGAGGACACATGAAGACAGTGGACTTCGCCACGGGCAGACAAAGTAAAGAGTTGCTTGCTGTCACTGGTCCAAGCAAGGGAGTCGGCAAGAACTGGAACGTTGACGAGGAGACAGCCATTCTGACAGTCATAGACGTGAAGAGAGTGACTGGACGCATAGTCGCACTGACCTCCTGTAGCAAGGAGGCGGCTGTCAGATGAAAACTTGACCGTCCAAACGCTGAAATATTCCCACTCGAACAGTTGTTGGCCAGTAGACAGCGACCAGACAACGGCAGCGCAAAGGTTCGAAAGCAATCCACTTGCGATTTTTGTCCCGTCCGGTGAGACGTCCAACGTTGTCAGACCAAGCAGGGGACCGTGTTGATGTTCAAACTCGTTTACCTTCTCGCGGCTCTCCACATTCCACACAATCATCTGGCGACTTGTCCCGGCCACGATCCATTTTCCGTCTTGCGAGACTGCAATGCTGCGAACAGCGCTCCCAGCATCCATTGGTGTTCCCGCCTCTTCCCCATCTTCTATACGCCGACATCGAATCTTCCCATACTTGTCACCACTCACGAAGTGCTTCCCATCAGCGAGGAAGGCAACTGACAGTATCTCGGAACTCTGAAGCTTGATTTCGATCGGTTGACCTCGCCTTTGCTCATCGGTGCTGGATGTTTGGCCTTCATTAGATTCTTGGGTCCTCTTCAGTTTTGCACTTCGATTCCTCGCCTTTCTTACCTTTGATTAGCGTTGCGCCTGCGCCCCTTCGCCGATTGTCATTCGAAGATGGTCGGTTTGACCCTTTATTCCTGTCAGTACTTCACCTATCTTTACCTCGTGTACTCACTACTCGTTCGCCTTTGGTACGATTCGGGGAGCATTGCTTGCCTAGTTGTCGGAGCAGTGAAAAGGAAGCATGCATGGCCATTTCCTCGATGTCTGGTATGCACGTGTCTTCTAATCGAAACGCATCAGGCATCGCCCTGTTCTCGGCGCTTAATACCGTCATCTCAGCTGGCACAAAATATTGATCCAGCCGTTGTGCCAGTGAAGGAGAAACTGATGCTCCAGCATCGACTAAACGACATTTCGAATGGTTAATCAAAAATCATATGCCATCATCCATGATTGGCATGCAGTGTGTTCTGTTCGCCGGTGGTTCTCTTTACCGTTTCTTTTAGCAATTCCTCTTGCTTCCGATAGGCTTGCCTGATTAACGATTGACGTTGCCGTTTCTATCAATGTAGAGCGGTGTTGGAAGACGAGACGGCAGACATATAACCCCCACATCATGTCACGACCTGTAGCAATCCCAAGCGGGAAGCATAGTCAGGTTTTCATCTGATCGGTCCGATAGAAAAAGTGCGGCGGCACATTGAATTGGCCCTGTGGTGAAACAGGACACGAATATGATTGTATCAAAAAGTCCGATTGTCAATAGTCAGTGTATGTAAAGATCCTAAGTCTTAGAGAAGGGGAAAAGAGATGGAAAATCAAACGAGAACTAATCGACGAACGCAGAGCGTCAATACCACGCTACTTGAAATCCCCCCATAGGTCGCCAAATACATCATCCTTTTTCGACGCCGCCGTAGTCGGCTGTGCAAACAACCCGCTGTTCGCATGCATGGTACTCCCGCCCCAGATATCCGTTGTGTTCAATACGTTCGCACTTGCCGTAACGGCAGCGGGTGCACCCCAAATGCTCGTATTGGCAGACGAGGGCGCGGTGTTCGGTGGAGCACCGTTCCATCCAGAAGCTACACCCCAGAGACCAGTACCGGTCGTGCCCATCATGCTGACCGGAGGTTGATGTGCCTGGACATGTGCCTGCGCCTGAGATGCTGTGTGCGCGTGGGTCTGAACCCCACTAAGTGCGTTCCAGGGCGACTGGGCCGAGGTAAACTGGCCAAATGCGTTCGAAGGCTGGATGGACTGGGCGGGCGCGGAAAAGAGCGAGAGGATGTCCTGTTTGACATCTTTTGTGGGAGGTTGGGGTGGCGAGGCCGGTTTTGAGATGGGGGCGTGAAAGTCGAGCGAGAAGAGGTCATCTGCAGGTTTCTGCTGCTGCTGCGATTGTTGTTGGACTTGTTGTGGCTGGGATGGGGACTGCTGTGATGTCGAGGGGGCCGAGATGCGTCCCGCGACGGCAGCGGAGAGGAGTTGTCGAGAGTGAGTGTGAGAATGAACGGTGTTTTGGCGGAAGGTGGTAGGAGAATTGATAGAGGGTGAGGCAGGCCGAGGTGTGGAAAGACTTGCAGTTGGTGCGTGACTAGAACGAGAAGGCGAGGGCGTCGGCACAGGCGAAGTCTCAAGAAGCGGCGCGCTCGCGGCAGCGCATGCTGCATCCCCATTAGAAGAGGACCGCGCGGGACCATCAAGAATGGATGGGTCCGAGGGGGGAGGACCGTCCAAGGCCCACCGACGCGTTTCATATTTGGAGCGGATATACGACTCCATTTTACTACGAGTATGCGGTAAAAGACATGCGAGGGTGTAGACAGACGAGACTTACTGGTCCAGAGGGATATGACCAGCTTTCAAATGGGCCTCCCAGTAGAGATTTGCGCGCCGGTTGCCCCATTTCTGAATAGACTGAGAGGAAGTGAGCACATACTTGGAGGGTTAAAGACTGGGAGTACCTCCATCTGTTCGGGGGTCCACATATCGAGATCAATGGATTTGACGCGGCTAATGTGCGTGCCCATGCCACGGTGGATGCCCGAGCACCGTATGCAGAGATACACGCCACTGGAAACGCTCACCGAAGTGAGCTCTGGCGTGGAATATACGAGAGTCAGCGCTCACAGGTTCCATGATGCCCACCGAGGGTCTGGTACATGCGTTAGGGATCAAAGCGGGGAAAAGGGTCAAATACTCACCGTTGCGTTTGCAATCTGCACATAGCTTGTTGTAGGGCTGTTTTACGAGCTCACGAAGGGTCTTCGCATTGCGTTCGGTGGTCGCCTTGTCCGCCTTGTACATCGTGGACGTTGTAAGTAGATGAACGAGCGTGGGAATTAGATACTTACCACTACACCCATGTCCTCGGCAACTGCTCGCGCTGAAGCTCGCAGAAAAGCCATCCTCAGTCGTGGCGTCGATCGTCTCGCAAGACTGGCCACTTCTGCGCGCGGCGAGGAAGGCAAAACGTACCTTCAGGATGGTGAGTCTTCATTTTCTTTGTTTCGTCTCGGCTTATTCACGCCGCCGTCGCCGCAGATGCACCCCCGAGAGGGAGCGCTGCGTTCGTCGGGGAAGCATCGAGCATGCCCCCTCCACCGCCCCCGCCAAAGGACACACCGAGACCGTCGCCCCTGCCCCCGCCCCCCGCCCTCGGTGCCCAGCCAGACCCATCTGTCTGGTCGCCCGAACAACAACGCCATTTCATGCAAGCGCTCATGGACGCCGCACCCAACCCCCCTCCCTTTGCGCAATCGCAGCCGATCCCGCCCCAACCCACCACAGACGATCCGTTGGCCAACATCATGGCCCAACTAGCCAGCATGAACCCACAGGGCGGTGCTGCACCGACACAACCCAAACCCCCCACCCGCTTGCAAAAGTGGCTGCCGTTGGTGCACCTCGTGTGCATGTGGTCATTGTTGGCGGTGTTCGTGGTGTGGAAGGAACCGCAGGCGTTTGTCGAAAAGACCGCGGGCACGGTCGACGTGGCGTTGTGGAAACGCTGGCCAAAGTTGGCGACGCAGGGGACGTTGAATGGTGTGTGGGGCGTGCAGGTCGTCGTAAGTAATCTCGGTCTTGCAGATAGATTGGCAAGGCTAACATTTTTCAGCCGTTCTTTTGGGCGTTTATAACGTTGCAAGTCATGTTGCATTCGTTGCGTATATTCAGCGGACGCGTGAGTTGACACTTCTGTTTTTCGAGGGATACTTGATGAATACTACACAGGATGAAGTACGACCACCTCTCCTACTTTCAGTCGCCCTTCCGCACCTTCCGACCCAGTTATCTTCGTTGGTCGTGACGGGGCTGCACTACTTGCGTATGGGAAGCATATTCATGGATGACATTGCAGCCGTCGTGTTTGGCATCGGGATGATCATACTGGTTACGTCCTGGCTTGTCTATTAGAAGATTCTTACTCTATGGAACGATTGCACGCTTGTGAAGTTATAGCATTATATATAAATCGCTCCACTACAAGAATGACATCATGGCAAGATCGCAGCAGCGCCGGTCTTTGGCCGACTCGGTGCACTCAGCATCTCCTGCACCTGCGCCTCCATCTCCTCTGGGGACGATGTCTTTGTCGTGCTTGTCTTGCGCCACGTGTTCACCTGTGCAAGCCGTTCCTTTTCTTCGCCGGGCAAGATCGGATGGCCAGCGGCGAGTGCAGAAGCCATGTACGCCCTCCACGGCTCGCCGCCCGCGAGGTCCATGAGCTCCTTTGCAATCGTCGTCGACCACTTGTTAGACATGTCGATCGTCGACGTCGTCCCGTCCTCTGTGCACGCGTGAACAAGGCGAAAAAAAAACAACGCGCGGCAGATGGACGCACCAAACTCGACCGTCGCCTGGGGCGCCCACATCTCCTGGCGCGTCTTGGGGACCCTATTGACGGCGATCTCGAGGAGCGGGTTCGCCCAGCGTATGCGAGGCAGTTCTTCCTTGACGAAATGTCTGCAGTAAGTGGACATGTCAGGACGGTTTTGGATGAGGATGGGACAGGTGCGCACCGTGCGCCCATGTGGTCGTTCCGTGCGGCGTACGTCAAACTTATCCGCCGAAGTCCGTTCAGAGCAAGTCGTGGACCAGCGTTGAGGTGTTCCAGGACACGCGAAATATGAGATGGAGGTGGGGTAAATTTTCCGCGTCGTCGTGGCATTGTGGGCGTCCCGTCGTCGTCGGCAATATATATTACGGTGTCGATGTACGTTCTGGCTCAAGTTGGTTGTTTGGCGTTGTCGAATTCAAAAGGCTTTGCCTTCCTTTTTTGACCACGAGATTTCGTTCTTTCAACAATCATTAGACATGGCGGAAGAAGAGAATCTCGTTTCACGCAGGCCGAAGCGGAGCACGGCTGGGAATCGGTGTGTATATCTGGGCCTCCCGCCTTGGTTGACAGCTGACTAGTACTAGGATGGAGCTTGCTTTAGCCGAGCTTGCCATCGAGGAGCCCCAGGACCCCGAGGAAGATATCGAGTTTTTTGTTGACAAGGGTATGTGTTTTAACTCACTTATGTGACACCCCTTTGACCGAGCTACTTTGTGGATTTGCCAACTCGGTAGACGAGGAGGACATCTTTGAGTCGGATTTCGCAAGCACAGATGAAGAGGCAGTGCAAGAAGGAATAGAGGAAGGTGATATGGTCGTGCGGGAGGAGGAGAAGAGAGAACGTAGGGTCCGTTTCTGGGTCTCTGTCACTTCGAGTTGGACATGACACTCATTCTCTCTCTCAGATCGCCCGCGCGCGCGTTGAGAAAGCCACTGCAGCAGCCCACGCACGTCAGCGGGTGACTTTCGATCATGAAGCCACGTCCTTGCAACAAAAACCACAGGGAAAACAAAAAGCTAAGCGTCGGGTCTCCCTGGGCGTCACCGTGAATGCGGAAACAGGTAAAGCCATTGAGGGTGCTGTGGGGGTGGTGGGTGTTAAGAGGAAGAGTCAGAGGCGGCACACTGTCATGAATACTTCGGCCACCGATAATCGTATCAAGGATGCCCAAGAGAAGCGGGTGCGTGGTGGTGGTGCGCTGGTTTCTGCGTCTCGTTCATTGGTCGCATACAGGCAGCGATTCCAAAGAAAATGAAGACGACCACTCGATTACTGACGCAAGACGAGCTCATTGCAAAGGCGCTCGACACTGAAGAAGGAAACACCATGGAGCACCGAAATTACCTGCGTCTTGAAGAAGAGAAACGTGCTCAGGCGCGCGTGGTAAAGCAATCCATCGAGGGTCCGGTTCTGCGATGGATCAGCAAAAAGGAAACAATCCAGGTGGAAGTCCAACTTCCTTCACCTCCGCCTCCAACGGCGGCAGTGACGAGCGCCAATTTGTACGCAGGCAAGTACAGCTTTGTATATACGTCTGGTATCGGGGCGGGCACGGTAGGGAGTCAGGCATATAGTATGCCATTTTACGCGTATACACCGCTTGCTTCGAGCATGGGGTCGAAACCACAAGAAGTGGCCACATCAACGAACGGGTCAATGTCGTATTCGAGTGGAAATCCGCCCGTGTCCTCTGTGGACACATCGACAGCCCTCTCTTCCACCCATTCCTCGAAGCATGCCGCGCCTGCTGTTTCCTCCGTCCCATCGACCGCATCGTGGCAGCAGCAACCACAACCACAGCTTCAAACACAACCCTCAGTGCAACCTTCATCGATCCTGTTCCCGTACTCGCCCGTCTCTACTGCGCCACTCGTTGCTTACCGCTCTGAAGACGTATGCAAAAACTACGTTATCCACGAACTTTCCCAATCCATACCCTCTAAACCACTATGGAAATCTACCATGTCGGCCATGTTTGGGGATCACGTGAAGTGGGATGAGTTGAAGGTTTTCACGGGCAAGGGACGACCTTTGGGTGCGCCTTTTTATGTTTTTGCTTTGTTCCTGTGTGTTTACATTGGTACCAACGCCCACTATCATTTGACATTAGCTCGCCCGATCCGTGCGTGTCCTATCACAGGTCAACCCGCCAAATACCTTGATCCGAGGACGAACGTCCCGTTTGCTAACTTAGCTGCGTATGACGTGTTGACGCAAGTCTTGGGAAGGGAATATGTGTGGTGTAGTGCGTTGGGTTGTTATATGGGAGTAGGTGAGACGGGTCGTAAGGATACGGTCTCGGGAGAGAATGCAGGTGCGGGATCGAAAACAGGGGAAGGAAGTGGTACAGATGGGGATGGAGACGGAGACGGAGATCGTGAGGGTGATGAGTTGGAAGAACGTAGTCGGAAGCGGCCCAGGATTGGGATGACAGAAGGATGACAGGTGACTCGCGAGCACTCTCCGCTAGGATTTCTCTAAAGATTGCTTTCGGACAGGTGTCTGGTATTCTCGAACATCGTGTCTTGAGAGTCATTATCTCAACTCGCATCCAATCCCATAAGTGCAGAAAGGGAGTGAACTGTGAGTGATTCCCCCCGTGTTACCTCGTCATGTTCATGTGGTCAGATGCTCCCCGGGTTACTCAAGTTTGAGATATCGACATCACTCTCGCCAACATCGCCGAACCCTTTTGATTCTGTCTTTTTCATGACAATTCCATGCAAGTAGCATTACTAGAGTTCTGTAATATATATATCGAATCACGCTGTCTTGTACTGCAACCATATTCAACTCTAATTCAATACAGTTTGATCATATTCGAATGTCATCCACGCCATCATTCCGCACCCTTTCAAGCCTTTCGCGTCCTACGAGTGGCACAACGCGTCCATATACCATGTACTCACGCTCGGCAGCGACGCGTCCGGGAACCTCTGCTCGCCCGCAAACAGCTGCATCGACAAGACACGAAGGAAGCTACGTGATTGCTCTCCTTGAAAGCCGTGGCGTCGCGCACGAAGTGGGCATCGCAGCGATGGACAAGGACACGGGGCGCGTCATGCTCGTCCAGGTGAGGCTCACCGGGCGTCAGCTTCGTCGTCTGATCGCAGTCGTCATATAAGCTGGCGGACTGTTCAACGTATGTCAAGACGCTGCACCAGATGCACATTCATTACCCTTCGCTCGTTCTTGTTCCTGATACGTTTATCGCTGCTTCGGACGCGACGCTGGCGTCTGCAGGGAGGAAGCCACCAACGACGTACCTATTGGTCCAGTATATTATAGAAGAGTTTCCCAATATCCCTGTTGAACCAGTCGCGAGAAAGTATTGGAATGACGGGGCAGGTATGTCCATTCACCCCAAAGGATTGTTTGGGTGTAACATGCAATAGGGATGGACTTCATCACTCAATTATGTGTAGAGAACGACGAGCGGGCCGCCACGCTCGTCGCTGTGTCGGACAAGTGCAGCATATATGCATCTTACGATGTGCTATTGGCTGATATGAATGCGCGGCAGGTACTACGCACTTTCGGCTGCTTGCGCGTTGTTCAAGTACGCCGAAAGCCGTTTGAACATTCGATTTTCAGCCGGATCACTTCGTATACATTATGCATCCGTTGAAGGCACGATGATGATTGACCCTGAGACAGCGAAAAATCTTGAGCTAGTCAGGAATGTCCTGCGCAAGAAATCGCCGCACACTCTCTTTGGGTGAGATACTTTCTCTGATGCTTTACTTTATTAAACACACGAGGGCAGAGTTTTAAATCACACATATACCGCGATGGCTTCTCGTTTGCTGCGAACAAATATCTTGGCCCCATTAACAAGTACGTACACCGATCCCCGTGAACTGTCGAGGGCCCTGAGCTTGACCTCTGCTTCCCAGGCATAAATGCTATCAATGCTCGCCTTGACGCTGTGGCAGGCACTACAATGTTGATCGTCCTGCGATTCTATGCTGATTCAATATACAGAGATCGTGCAGAACGAAGATCGGTTCTCTGAGATACGGGATGCACTCAAGCATCTCAATAAGCAAGACTTTGATAAATTAATATCATCGGTCAGAAGATCCAATCCCCACCGTCAGCGGCCCTTTATATCTTTAATCGTTTAGCTTGCGACGTTCGAAGTCCGCCCTTCGAATTCTGCCAAGTCTGCCTCTTCCCGAGTTTCCCAGATGCTTTCTCTTCAGAGTATCATTCGGAGCCTGCCTTTCCTTCGGAAAGCACTTGCAAGCAGCGATTCCCAACTATTACAAATCATCCACGAGGTATGAAAAGTATCCGAGCAAACACAATATTCGTTTCTATGCGCCTCTTAGATGATCTCTGACAACCGTCTTGCACTTATTTCGGATCTCGTTGCTGACCATCTGAACGACGCATTTGGCTCTAACAAGGTTTGGATTACGTGAAACGCGGTGGTACTCGCTGATCCTATCACTACATTAGGGTGGTCTTGCAGCAATCAATGGCAGGGTATATGCGGTGAAGGTGAAACTTGGCCTCTGGACAGCGGGTTCCCATTGACTTTATTCTAGGCTAACCGTAACCGTCTTCTCGATGTGGCGCGAGAAACATTCAAGGAAAACGTTGGAGATATATACCAGTTGAATACTGCGTTATCACAGGAGCATGGTTTACCAATAACGTTGGTCTACCAAGAAAGCGGCTTTATGTTTGCATTGAAGAAAGACGATTTCGAGGGAGAGTTTCCCAAAGGTTTTTTGAACGTATCACCACAAAAGGGGAGATGGATATTTTCAAGCATGGAATTGGTGTGTGAACACTTAGATTGGTTCGAAGACGACTTCCATTTCTGGTTGTTCTTAGAAGAAGATGAATGCACGGATGAAGGATGCACTAGATGAGACCCTGATTCTCAGTGACAAGTGAGTTTTGCTTGTTCCAAGCAATGGTATGTTGAATGATGCCTGCAGAATTATCCAGGAGCTTGTGACTGAAGTTTTGTCACACTCCGGTGCCCTATACACTGCATCCGAAGCGGTACTACTTTTCTCTCACCGTGTCTGTGATTTTCATTCCAACAGGTAGCTCTAATTGACCTCCTCTGGTCGTTTGCACATACTTCTATAAGTGAGTATCAACACCCGAAGCAGGAACTAGTGTTCAAGCATTCAATGGCCATCACAGTGAGAAATTATGGTGATATTCATGTCGCTGCTGCAAGCAGCACAGGTTGATAGACTTCACCCGATTATTACAGTCCGCCCAGAGTTCACCGGTACACTTGCGGTCAAATCAAGTCGACACCCGATCCTCGAAACCGTAAATGCTGCTGGGACATTGGTTGCAAACGACATCTACTGTTGTGATGCCTCTCACTTCCAAATCATCCAAGGCCCGAAGTGAGTGGATGCTCTCCTTCGTGAAAAACTGACTGAGTGTTTTATTGATAGCATGTCAGGTATGCCAAAGTTGGGGATCAAAAAACTTTCTTGACATGTTTTCAGGGAAGAGTACGTATCTTCGTCAGACCGGTCTTTTGGTGATCATGGCGATGTGTGGTTGCTTCGTTCCCGCCGAATATGCAAGCTTTCGGCAGGCTTTCCAGCTCAAAGCCAACGTATGAAAACTGATACAGATTCATAGTATTCATGATGCTCTCTTGTCTCGTTTATCCAATGACGACGATATGGAGAAAAGCCTGAGTACGTTTGCGAACGAGATGACTTCCTCTGCGATGATATTAGGAAAGTGTATTCATTGTCCAAGAAATTCATCCTTATCCTGGGTCTAGGTCTAGCGACGCCTAGAACACTTGTCCTGATGGATGAGTTGGGTCGTGGCACTGCGCCTTGTGAAGGGATTGGGATCGCACACGCCATTGCAGAAGAACTCATCAAGATTAAGGTGGGTGAGTGGTTGGAAATAGAGTATGCTGACTTGCTGCGTTTAGTGCTTTGTATTTTTTGCGACGTCCGTTTGGTTTCTCCGATCCCCATTGTCATTTTAGCCATCACTTCTAGTCATTTTAGGGAGTTATCGACAACACTCTCCCGGCAACCTTCGGTAGTGAAGTGAGAGTTTGACTCCGATACGAGCATTGAATGAATATCTGACATTTTTCAGTCTGCATCTTTCTGTCCAGGTCAGTGGCTATCGTTTCCCAAATCAAATTACGTAGATTTCCGATTCTCTGTCAGCGCACACGGAAATCAGCATCCAGCCTTGGCATGGTATTCAAGTACAAGTATGACCTCTGGGAACTTTTCTAGTACGAAATTCAAACTAGTCTAGAATCATGGATGGCATTCCCGAAGACATGGTCCATTATGGTTGGTTCCCGCCCACCAGGTGGCTTTGCTACTAGAATAGCATTCCCACAGGACTTGAACTTGCTCGACTTGCTGATTTGCCCAGTGACGTCATTGAAGAAGGTAAGAGAGTGGCGGATGCACTGGCAGACCTACATGCCCGAGTGGAAGAAGAGAGTCAGACGACGATCATGGCGACGCGCCGCCGTGCTGTTTTGAAGGTGCGTTCCGTAGGCATGGTGGCCTCGCTATGAAACCAATCATAGGATATTTGGATCACGGGCTGCTCAAGCTCCGCTCGCAGCTCACGCAAGCCTTGGACTATTCCGCGCTCCCCGAAGAGGAACTGGTAGCGTATCTCGCGCGGTTTCAGAGGGACCTAATCAAAGTTTTTCACGAGACATCTTTTTGATATTTTCCTTCTGTTCTCTCACACGTGTTTGCAATTTATTTTCTCCGACGAGTCTGGTGGATGGCTTTATCGTTATCACAAGCGTACGGACAAACTATGATTACGACATCAAATCTGGTGTCAACACTCAACTATTAACCTCTGACTCATTTCAAGTTCTCAGCCAGGCCAAATTTGTAGGGGTGCCTCATATCTAGCGTAGCCGCAGACACCCAATTGGGTGGCTCGAACCCATATCTACCCGTAGAATGTTCTCCCAGTCACGAAGTGCTTCCTCCCTCCAGCTGCCTCCTCCAGCTGCGCAGTGGCACCTCACACATCGATTTCCTTCTTCCAGTGATTTCCACGTAGGACCATGGGCAACTGCGTTTCACGCCTCCAATCAAGTCAGAGGACCAATCAGAACCATCCAGGGAAACTTGATGTTATCAAGGGACTGCCTCCATGCCCTACGCTACCCATCCAAGAACCGACACAGTCATTCTGGACGTTTCCGCCATCCACCATCGCTACCCATCTCTCCAACGAAAACCTACCTACCCATGCAGATGTCGGTGAGAGGACTTTGCCTTGGAACATTCATCGCATCCATTGCTTATCTGTGCTCTAACATTGCAGTGATCATTGGATCTGGAATATCTGGTGCATCGTTTGCGAGGACCTTGCTTGACGTTGACCAGGGACGACGTGACGACAGTAACCCGCTGAGCGTCGTCATGTTGGAGGCACAGGAGACATGTTCCGGGGCAACTGGCAGGTGGGCGCAACGATCAATTGTACAGCCCAGCTGAACATTTGTCATCCAGAAATGGAGGGCACATCAACCCACCCCTCTTCCACGATTATGACGATTTGAAACGGAGTCTCGGCAAGGCCGCAGCGCAGCAGATTATGCGCTTTCGAATTGCACACCTGGAGGTGTTGATCGAGGTCGCGGAAGCAGAGGCTAGCGGTGCTGACTGCCGGGAAGTGGACTCGGTGGACGTTTTCTTTGACGAGGCGGTCTTTGCAGAGGCGAAGCGCAAGTTGAGTATTTTCGAGGCAGATATGCCAGAGGAAGATGGCGCGTTCCGCGTTTGGGAGGGAGAAGACGCTCGCAAGGTGCGTGGGTCACCTGTCTATCGAGTTCGCGTGACGGAAGCTGAGTGGCGTCTTTGGCAGAGATATAACCTGTCATCGCTAGTCATCGGCTGCATTGCAACGCCTGCAGGAGCAGTACATCCCTATCGTTTTGTCACCGATATCCTCTCGCGGCTTCTGGAGGAATACCCCAAGTTGTGAGTGCCAATTCTGGTCCGCCGATTCTTGTTTCGACTAATCATCGTACAGCTTCCAACTTTTCACACAGACGCCATGCACGTCCATCACTGAACCTTCGTCTATAAATCCGTTCTATACCTTGACAACGCCTCGTGGACAATTGACCGCCTGTCATGTCGTCCACCTCACAAATGCATGGGTTGGTGGGCTTGTTCCCGGACTTGCAGACCTCGTGTACAGAGTCCGAGAGACGATGAGTGCTCAACGGCCTGGAAGAGCTCTCGAATTCCAGGCGATCGGGAACAATGACGCAAAAGGCAAGGGCCACGGACAACGGTCTTACATCTTTTATGACAGCCCCGAACAAAAGGGGTTTGACTACCTCACACAGCTCTCGGACGGAGAGCATGAACTCATGTTTGGTGGTGGTCGCGAGGCATTTCTAGATACGAATATCAAGGGTGGACAGGTATGCAGAACTGCGTCAAAAGGCATGTATGACGTGCACAGTGCGGCCCATGTATCTGGGGCGCTCCCCGTCTATTTTGGGGCTGCCAATTGGGGGGCTGAAGGGATTTCCGCTGCTGAAACGCTATTGGACGATAATATCCAGCAACAAACCCGAGATCCGTGGGCTGCGGGAAGGGTCAAAGCACTCTGGAGTGGCGTGCAGAGTGTTTCGGTGGATGAGTTCCCATGGGTGGGTCGAATTCCTAGTGTTATCTCCGGTCGGCGGTCGCCTATATCAGGGATGACGGTATCAGAGAAGGTGAGGTCAGCTAACCCTGGGGAGTGGGTTGCGGCGGGATACTCTGGCGAGGGAATGGTGTATGCATGGTTATGTGCACGGGCGTTGGCATTGATGGTGTTGGGGCTTGATAACGCTAGGGACATGGAAGCTGAGGGACACTATGGCGCGGAGCAGACTGTTGAGGAGTGGTTTCCGGCGTGCTACCGAATCAGTGTGGGACGTTGGAGAAATGCTCGCAAAGTATGGAAGAAGGGGTTAAAGAGCGGGGGAGGGAGGGTTGCAGTGCGTGGCGGAGGGGGAAGGATGAAGATCTATGAGGGTATCTGAGTAATGCGCTTTGTATTCTTGATACCCTATGAACGTTTCGTCCTAGAATCTCGATGTCCCCATGTCATTAATTGGCGTATGTACCCAATATCTGCTCGAGTGATCATCGCAACTGGCTCAGGTGAACCACGGGGAGAAGTCAAAGGGGCATGAAAGTTATGGGTGTCAAGACGTCTCGACCACCTACATTTTGAGATCGGGCTGGGGTAAATTCTGATGATCAACAGGACATTTCAAAGTGGGTAGTGCATAGACGCGGGAGTTGACAACGGAACGGAAATACAACGATGACCCATACGGCTAGCTGCAGTGACAGAAGGAACCCCGCAACACCGAGAGGGAATAGGGCGGCAGTGAAAATTCCAAGATCCGAGAGGGTCATGCAAATCGATCGAAGAAGCCGCAGGGATATGACGCCTTAGAAAAGGGAGAAATAACAGCATCAGGCAGAGGATGACGCTGTGTCAAGCCAAGGCGAGGAGGACTTGGGAGCCGTGAGTCGAGGCCTACAGAGCGCACACAAAAGTCATGAACAGCCTAGATGGAAACAATTTGAGTGTAATACAGTTCAGCAAAAGCGCACGGCGGAAAATGGGCACAGACGAGTCGCACCATTCAATTCCTGAAAGCATCCTCATGGAAACCTTTTCAACGAGGAAAACCTGCAGACCGACTTAGAAGTACATATAGACTTGCCATGTTGGACGGTCAGTCAATGGAATTGTCGGCTAGCAAGGTACGTAAAGCATTAATATTATATGCATGAGAGATGGTGCGGGAGCAATGAACCAGGTGGGCCCGGCGCGCTGTACTTCAAGAAATCCGCGGATGAATTGTCATACTCAGGCGCTGCGAGACATTCTATGGGAGCCCGTAAGAATGTAACAAATGAGGATAGAAGGCTGTCGGGGCGAAGAAGATCCACTGTTCGGATCTAGTAAAACTGCGAGCAACCCTCTCACTGCTGCTCCCCACCTCCCGTTTTTCGAGCCTTTGGGTATGGAAAGCGGGACAGCCGTGCTCCCGAAAAAGTAGTTTCTCGGCCGTAGGGCCTTACTTCAAAAGGTTACTACATTCTCTATTCTCTAGACAGACTTCGAAGTTGTGCTACCCCATCCGCATCGGCCGAGACTACTGGGGGCTACATCAAAGCCCCTGATACTTTGACTATATCATCACTCCCCTCATACCATACAAGAGCAGAGCAAAGGATCATTCCGAGGACCAGAGGACTGAAATCGAGTGCGCGCTATGCACTTTTCCCAGAGGTTGAACGAAATATAAGCCAACGCATCCAACGTATCAAGGTATCACATAAACTATCCGACAAGCCCTATATGGTATATTCACCGTCCAGGCTTCTTCGCCGTCGTAGGAGGCGGATGGCGCGCAAAAAGACACCAGAGAATGTTTGACTGAGGGTGGGCAGTAAGGGGATTGGCTCATATTTTTTTATGCTTGATCATCCACTTTCAATAGTCTCTTTACCCATATTGTAACATGCCAATCCCTGACTCCCAAAGCAAGCAAAAATGTCATTTGACCAAGAAAAGTTCTATTCATGGGTCCACCACTTGTAACCAAAAAGACCAATTATGTAGTGTACAGCTCAGAAACTTTCCACACATGGCAGTGTTGTTTGTATTGTGTTCACCCACAATGCAGGGCCATACCCCTGCTATGGGAGGATATCAATGGAGAGATGTGACACAACACACTGCCAATGTTACGCGTAGCATATACAATGGACTGAGTGCTCAATAAGCTCGAGTGATGCTCATGAAGAGACCAGCTCAAGAGACTTAGAGAGGAACGAGGATCAGTCAAAGAGGGGAGTCTTTGAGCAAGACGAGGACAAAGGTTATATCAAGGGGATTCCTTGATATCAAGACTAAGGTCGAGTGGTTGCAACGGTAGTTGCTCGAGAGGAGTTTCGAATACGCTAGTATTGCGCAGTTCAAGACTAAAGTACAAATGAAGTAAATGACAAGTATTTATACATCAGACACCTTGCGCACGGACCTAGGGATCGAGAAAGGAAATAGAACTAGAAAAGGGAAAGAATGTCAAGGAATATCAAGGAACACAGGCAGAGTTACCTGTTGTGAGAGACATGGGTAAAGGGTGAGATGAAAGGAGAAGAAGAAGTACACGGTAATCGAATAAGTCTGAAAGAGATGGGTCCGGTGATCAAAAGGAAAGTGGAATACAGATAGAAGTGGTTGCCTCTCCAGTTAGAGTGATGAGCGGAGAAGAGGATTAGGACGAGGCAATGGAAAAGAAGAGAAATCGTAACATTACCCCCCTTGTACAGTTGAACCCCTGGTTCAATGGTCAAACCCGGTTGACCCCAATAGCTGATCCCAGGGAAGTAGGTGATCTCCGTCGTCCTCCAGTTAATGTGATGGGGGAATGCGAGCAGACGGACAGAGATCGAGGATGTGTCCTGGTTGAGCACAAAGCCCGCAGTTACAATGGGGGCAGTATCGGTCACCATGACCCCAGTTACGACAGAAGTTGCATTGGATAGTAAGGCAGCTACGCACAGGGTGGCCCGGGGCGGACGCATGGCAGTGAGGGCAAGTATAGGCGGGACAGTTCTTTTGTATGTGACCACGAGCATGACATTGAAAGCACTCAGTGGTCGAGGAGGCGATGGGGAGTTGATAGTGGTCGGGTAGTGGAGAACTTGTGTCAGGGAGGATAATGAACGATTGCCATTGGGGAGAGTAATCCATTGTGGCCGATCATGAGGGACAGGAATAGCTGTGGTGATGGGGTCTTCATCATCGCTGTCGGTGGGAGCCCAGTCGGACTCAACTGCGGTAGGAGTGTCTGCGGGTGGAGGAGAGGAGAGGCGAAGGGCTAGGGAGCTACGAGTGGGAGGAGGAACCGGGAGAGGGGCACGAGTAGGGGAGTTAATAATGAAAGCGTCTGTGCAGGAGAGGTAGTGGTCGCGTTGGTCTTGTGGAAGAGTAAGGAAAATATGACGAAAGGTGGGGTAAATGCGGTCCGGCGTCAAGGCTTCAATGTAGGTACTAAAGTTTGCGTGACGAAGGGCGGATAAAGTAGAATGAGAAATTTCTGACAGAGAGAAACATAGAGGAATGTCAGGTTCATTGGAAGACAGAAGGAGAATAAGAGCACTAGCGGCTCCATGGAAGATACGAATGAGGTCTTGGACAACATGGTCATCGGCGAAGAGAGGGTTGTTTTCTATGGCGTGCATGATAGGAGGAGAGTCCAAGACGGCTGAGAATAACGACAGTTGGATGGGTTCTGGTAAGAAAGTGGGGTAGACTTTTCTGGAACGCAGTCCGGTAGGTGATCCAGATGGGGAGGATATGGACGAAGAGGAGACAGAGGAGGAGAGGAAAGACATGACGAGCGGGGTTGGGTAAGGTTGCAAGAGATACTCACGAAGAGACCGTTAATTGAAACCTTACCGTCTTAGAGGTGGTGGAGTTGTTTATAACTACGAAGGATTGAAGCGGAGTGGCGGAGGTTTGATTCAGGTTCCCATGTGTTTTCTGAAGAGGGATAGCCTTTCCACGCAGTCAGGTACTTCTGTCGGCTGATCGGGCCTTTGTGTGAGAGAATCGCTTCGACTTTATATTCTTCTTCGTTATCTATGACGTCAGGTGGCGGGGAAGCGAAGGAGGGGCCGTAAGTTTCAGTGGAGCGAAAGGGCGATAAGAGGGAGGCGTGAAACACGTTGTGAACCTTCCAAGTTTTCGGGAGACAGAGTTCGTAAGTGAGTGGAGATAAAACACGGATGATTTCAAAGGGTCCGTGGCGTTTGGGTGCGAGTTTCCTAGATGGGTAGTTGAGACGGAGATGAGTGGCCTCGAGCCAAACCTTATCTCCAGTTTTCCAAGGGGTGAATCGGCGGGTAGTACAAGTGGACATGATCCTTCGGGCAGATTCGTGAGCGGCAAGAGCTTCTTTGCGAGCTTTGTCAAGATTGGAGAGTCGGTTTTCGAGAGCAGGGAGGAAGGTCTTGCTGAGCGTGGGGTAGGAACATGGTTCATAGCCATAGAGTAATGAGAAAGGGGAACATTTGGTGGAGCTGTGTGGCGTGGAATTATGGTGGAATTCCGCAGCAGATAACGATTGCGCCCAAGCATGGGGATTGTTGGTGCAAAAGATGCAGAGGTAAGTTTCGAGTTCCTGGTTAGTTCGCTCGGTTTGTCCATCAGACTGAGGGTGATAGGCGGTAGAGAGGCGGACGTTGTATTTCAGGAGGCGGGCGAGTTCTCTAGCGAAGGCGGAGGCAAATTGTGGTCCTCTGTCAGAGATGAGGGAGTCATGGAGGCCGAATCGTTTGAAGACATGATGAAAAAAGAGTGATGCGATACCGGCTGCATCAATGGATTTGGAACAAGGGATGAGAATTACCCCCTTAGTAAGGCCATGGTCGACTACGACCAGAATAGAATCATGGCCATCGGACGGGGGGAGGTCCGTTATGAGATCACAGGATAGTTGTTTGAAGGGCAATGACACGGCAGAGGCGATGGGGGAGAGCAGTGGGGCGGTAGGGTGGGTGTTAACCTTGTTTTGCTGGCACACGGCACAGCCGTCGACAAAATGTTTGACAAAGGTGGAGAGACCGGGCCACCAGAAGTCGCGCCCCAGAATGACTTTGGTGCGATAGATACCCATATGACCAGAGAGAGGAGAGGAATGGATGGAGTGTAGCAGAGCGGACCGGGCCGATGGGGGAACGTACATACGACCCTTGAAGTAAAGGTGGCCATTGTCAAAGTGCCAATCAGCTAAAGAGGCACAAGTAAAGAGAGGGGATCCCTCATCCAGAGCGGCGAGAGCTTTGATGACAAAAGGATCTGATGAGGTGGACGATTGGATGTGGCAGGCAAGGGCGGTGTCGAGGGCATTGATAACTACGGGGTCTGGGATGATAGAAGCGTCAGCATTGTCTAAGGAGGTGTCTATAGAATCGCGGTGGGAAAGGGCATCGGCGGGACCCATGCGAGTGCCAGGAGTGACCTGCCAGATGAGGTCAAAGTCCTGTAAAAAGAGAGACCAGCGGGCTTGGCGACAGGAAAGTTTGCGGGGGTCTTTGATATACGAGAGGTTTTTATGGTCAGTGATGATGGTGACGGGGAGAGTGGTACCATGCAGGTATTGCTTCCACTCATCAAGGGCGAGGATGACTGCGAGGAGTTCACGATCATAGATGTCATAGTTGCGTTCGGCAGGAGAGAATGTCTTGGAGAAGTAGGCGACAGGACGGAGGTCATGGTTGACATCATGCTGCATGAGGACTGCGCCAGAAGCGAGAAGGGAGGCATCAGTCATGACAGAGAATGGCTTGGAGACGTCGGGGATGGCGAGGACAGGGGCAGAGCAAAAGATCTTCTTCAGGTGGTCGAAGGACCGTTGTTGCAGAGGGGACCAGGTCCAGGGTTTGTTTTTGCGGGTGAGGAAGGTGAGTGGAGCAACGACATCAGAGTAGTTGGGGATGAACTTGCAATAGAAGTTCGCGAAGCCGAGGAAGGAGCGTATCCCTTTGACAGAAGTGGGTGGTTTCCAATCAGCGATAGCGGAGAGTTTCTTGGGGTCCATTCGGACGAGTCCTTGACCGATAATCATGCCGAGGTATTCCATAGTAGGGGTGTCAAAGGAGCATTTCGATATCTTGAGGGAAAGGCCATGTTCACGCAGACGAAGGAGAATGCGACGGGTTCATTCATGGTGGAGTTCGAGGGTTCCGTGGGTGTGGATGCCGAGATCGTCCATGTAGATTTTGAGCCAACATTCAAGGATCATGTCAGCGAAAATATGATTCATGAAAGCTTGGAAGGTAGCGGGTGCATTACAGAAACCGAAGAACATGACTGTGGGTTCGAAAAGTCCGAGGGGGGTGATGAAGGCGGCTTTCCATTGGTCTTCCTCTTGGATGCGGATGTTGTTGTATCCCCATCGGATGTCGAATTTGGTGAAGAAACTAGCGTCCTTCATATCGTCAATGAGTTCTGCAATGAGAGGTAACGGGTAGGCGTTGCAGATGGTGTGACTGTTGAGGTAACGATAATCCTGGCAAGGGCGAAGAGATCCGTCTTTTTTGGGGACAAAGAAGAAGGGTGTAGCTTGTGGGGATTTAGACGGGACGATGCGGCCGGTTTTCAAGTGCTCTTCGACAAATGCGCGACAAGTCTCCTTTTCGGCAGGATTGAGTGGGTAGACTTTGGCGATCTTTGGGACAAAGGTATCTTTTAGATCGATGGTATGGTCAAAGGGGCGATGAGGTGGGAGTCGGTTATGGGTTGTCTCGGTGAAGACGTCAGCGAAATCAGAGCAGAAGTTAGGGATGGGGATTTCCTTTGGTTTCTCGGTTTGAGCGATTTCGGTGGAGATGGTGATCTTATCGATGTGTTCGCCTGTCGATTCCTTCGAGGGAGGGCACTCACTAAGAGTCTGCTCAACCCCTTGGGGATACCGAGAGGAGAACAGTGTGGAGATATCGTGGTCCAGGTCGGGGTTTAGTTCAGAGGTGAAGTTGTCTGATGGTTGGGATGGTAGGTCGAGTGTGAATCATTCCCAGTCAATGATTGGGTTCCATTTCTGGAGCCAAGGCATTCCGAGGATTACATGTGGTTGTCGGAGTCGAAGGATCATGAAGGAGGCGGAGTCGGTGAAACCATTAGCAGAAAAGTTGATTGTCGCTTTCCACAAGATAGAGCCTTTGGTGTTAGTAGTTCCATCAACGTTATAGGTGAGAAGTGGTTCGTTCAAGCGAGTAAGTTTGAAATCTCTGAGAGGGAGGAGACGAGGGTTGAGGAAATTTCCAGTGGCTCCAGAGTCGATGAGGGCATCGGTGTCGACGGTTTTGGTCTTTCCTTGTAGCACAATGGGGAGACGCATAGTTTGTTCATTGCTCATAGCTACAAGTACATGGTCGAGGTCTAGGGAAGGAGATGTCGAGGCAGCTTCCCTTTTCAAAAATCCTTAGTGGCTTGGATTCGTTCAGCGGGAACGGGGAGGGTTTCCTCAGGTGGTTCTTCGTAACACATCTTAAGGACGGAAAGGATTTCTTTCTCCCCTTTCCCGGCGGTCTTCAGCGAGTTGACGTATACGTCAAGTGGAGTGGCAGTGGTCAAGGTGGCGACAGGAGGGGACGTCGTGGTTTCTGTGACTCGGATGTTTTGAGCGGGTCGAGAAGACGAGGTGTTTTGGAATCGTCATGGGGGGGTCGAAGAAGTGTTTGGAAATTTGCGACATTTCAAGGCACTGTGGCCAGGGAGACGGCAGTGGAAGCATAGGTTTTCTCTAAAACACCTAGCTCGTTCGGTTGGGGTTAGCTTGGCGACAGAGATAGCGTCAACATCCATGGCATTGGGATCTTTAGCAGGGTGGGTGGCAAAATGCGGAGGGGTCCGTCCTCCTCGAAGGGCGAGGATACGGATCTTCTGTGCGTGGAAGATCTTTGCTTGGTCAATCCACTTAGAGATGGTGGTTGGGATAGTGGCCATGGAGAGAATCATGGTGGTGATTTGCTGGTCCAATCCCAGCGAGAATTGGTCAATGAGGGTAACGTCGTCGGTGATTCCAGCTTTGCAAGAGAGGTTCTGGAAGTCAGTGATGTACTGTTGGAAACCATCGTCAGAGGTTCCGTCGGGCAGGCGAGATCGTTTCTGAATGAGTTTGGAGAGTTCGAGGTGGGCAGTGGCTTTTGTATCAAAGGGGTAGAATGTGGACTCGAAGTTGTCGGCGAATTCCTTAAAGGTTTTGCTGGTAGTGATGGTGGTATCAGCCATCTTGTCGTACCACATTTCGGCGAAGGAGGCACCTCGTCCTTTGGACATCTTGTTCAGAGTAGTCATGATCTTGTCATCATCATGGGAGTACAGGGTGGTGTTCAAGGCAAAGTAGGCTTTCATTGCCTTGATCCATCGAGAGGCGTCAGTGGGTTCGCCAGAAAAGTCGGCGGGAAGGGCCACTTTGAGTTCTGTGGTACGAGCGGACATAATGGTGGTGGTGGTGGGCTGGGTTACGGGTGGTGGGGTCGAGGGAAGACTTGGTGTTACGATTCTATGAGAGATACTGGGGTTCGAGAGTGGCAGTCTGTGATGAGATCTGATGATCTGTCGAGAGGGTTGTTCTTCAGGGGGGTCGACTTTGATGTCGCTTTCAGTGTCGTAGGGGTCTTTGTTTCAAGGGAGTCCGAACCTGGAGGATCGACTCATGATGGCGGTGGGGAGGTCCTACACCTGAGAAGGTGGGACCAAAGTTAGTCTTGAACTTTTGTTACGTGTAGCGTATACAATGGACTGAGTGCTCAATAAGCTTGAGTGATGCTCACGAAGAGACCAGCTCAAGAGACTTAGAGAGGAACGAGGATCAGTCAAAGAGGGGAGTCTTTGAGCAAGACGAGGACAAAGGTTATATCAAGGGGATTCCTTGATATCAAGACTAAG
>JBBPNZ010000294.1:0-24675 GCA_038091195.1 Phylloporus rhodoxanthus | reverse complement strand
AGACTGACCGATAATGCGTTGCACGGATCTTAGTTGAATGCAATAATGCTGACCCCAGCAGCATAAAGGACTGTGTCGCACCAGGAATCCATATGACAGACCAGTCCGGTCATTGAGACATTATCTACATATGCCTTAATACGAGCATTTGCCTTGCAGTCAACATCGAGAAAGTTCAACGCGACAAAGACGGAAGGGTTCTTCCAGAACTCCACCGCGCCAAATGATATATCCTTGCTTTGTTGGTGCTGCGGCTCCGTGACGCGGCGCAGGTCCATCGTGTTGACGCATGTGCTAAAGATGTGCTCCCGATCCTCTGGATAGGCGATCCAGCAGGCCTGTGCACCATAAAGAATCGTGTCTCCCCAGGTCTCAATATGGAGCGTGAACCCGTTCACGTCAATGTCGCTGGCACTCACGTTCAGGCGCCAGTTCCGGTCCTTGTCAAGGTCGATGTGGTTGAAGAATACAACCACCTTGGGAGGCGTAACAAACCGCCGCTCAAAGCTGACCCGCACTGATGGGGGGTCGTATTGTCCGCGCATGTATTCACCGGTGAGAAACTCCAGGTCGGCGGGTTTGAGGACGAAGATGTTGGCGATGCAAGTGTAGAGCGTGCTATCTTCCCAGGTTGTGAGATGGCAGTCCGCCCAGGTATGAGTAAAGTACGGTATGGTGGACTTTGCGCGGATGTGGGCAGTTTTGCCAACATCGAGCGCGCAGATGCCATGCGAGAGGCGGGGACGGGCGACGAGTGGATAGGGGAAGTATAAGTTGGCCTGAGTGTCCAGTTTTGGATCGGCCCAGGAACGGACGCTTCCTGTATTGAATTCGCAGAGAATAGGCATGATTTGGGGATGTGAATTCGAACGCAGTTTAGATTATAGGGGAGTGATTGCAGGCAAGTACTAGCGAGGTGATGGAAAAGGTTGACAGACGGGAGCTGTAGTGCGAGAACTAGAGACGAAGAGACGGAGGGACGCTGTCGTTCTGTGCCTACGAGGGTAGGGTTTTATGGGCTTACAAAGACGAGTGACCACAACCTCGAGGCACGCTGCGGAGGTATGACGAAGTGCCGGAGGGCCCAGATGACCGGCCAATGATGCGATCGATGAACACATCTAGCGCATGTCCAACACTACTAGTCCAAAAACGGCTGGTGTCGAGACTACTCCAGACCATCCGATGCTTCCTAAAATGGCGCGAACTTGAAAGTCTGGTTTTGAGACTAGTATTAGTCCTATCGTCGTGCATTACTTGGAGTTACAAACCTTCACATATGGGAAGAGGCCACACAGAAATTCAGGGTATTGAGATGGGCCTATGATGAGCCTTGGTAATGATAAACTTCTTGCGTACAGGCTCAGAGTCTGAGAGGCGGCAGTGCAGGCTGAACGCATGATGCATGATGCATGAAGGCCTGAGCGTGGTCAAAAATATCGCACTCGCCAATCGAATCGTATTCACAAACAGGCAACGAAGCATAGCGATAAACATTCCCTGACGTACCAGGATGAGGCCAGTGCGACGTAACGCTAGCATCACAATTCCTAAACACATAGGTACCGTGACATACGACAACCGACGGCGACCATAGCCAAACCCCGAGGCCGTGACAACCCCATTTTAGAGCTTTCCGAGAGCAGGTGCATTGGGGTCCTGGCCAGCGGCCTTCGCACGTTTGCGGAACATCTGCGTAGACTTGTAGCCACGAATCCCACCACCCCAGTGACGACGCTGTTCCTCATACTTGTCAGAGCTAGAAAGATTGCTGTCAGGTTTATGCAGACCACAGGTGTGTAAAATGACCCACAAGTTGGCTTTTGCAGCACTGATGAGCGTGGCAAGTTCGCGCTGATCCTCACTCTTCACATCCTGAAGAGTGAGAACGGCAGCAGTCTTCTTGTGCACAACCGTGCCAAGACGAGCCTTGCCCTTGACGATCACATAGGGAACACCCATCTTGCGACAGAGAGCAGGGAGGAAGACGACAAGTTCAATGGGGTCTACATCGTGTGCAATGACGACAAGAGACGCCTTCTTAGCTTCCACGAGGGCCACACTGTGGTTGAGACCGTATTTGACAAAGAAGGGCTTCTTGTCTTTGGCTGCCTCCTTTTGCTCGGCGGTAGCCTGGGCAATGGACTCAAGACGGGCCTTCTTCTCTGCCTTGGTCTCAGGTCGGTATCTAGTACGCGACCAATTAAGAGGATGTCAGTCGCTATCAAGACTGGCACATACTTGTTTAAGAGTTTGAACAACTGAGTGGCCGTGTTCTTGTCTAAGGTGTGAGAGAACTGCGCAATTGCAGGAGGCACCTTGAGACGTTGGCTGAGAATAACTTTTTGACGCTGAAGACGGATGTATTCGGGCCACTTGACGAAACGAGTCAAGTCGGTCTTGGGACGAATATCTTGGCCTTCGTCGCTAATGAATGATCCATGCGGTTGAGAATATGAACAAACTTACCAATACCAAAGTTACGGGGTTTGGATTCGAAAAGAGGGTTTTTGGTGGGTTTGGCAGCCTTGTTGGCAGAACCAGGTGCAGGGGCGGGTTTCTTGCCTGAACCGGGTTTCGACTTGGCGGGGGGCTGGTCATTGAGACGAGAACACAATCAGTCGGGGTGCTCATCACAAAGGATGGACACGCTGTGTCTCGGAGCTCTAGCACTCGGCTCAGATCGAGCGAGTCCAGCAATTAAACGAAAGCGTCCTCGTTGTCATGCAACTCAGCTTTCGTCTCAATGTACAGGCACACGTTGCTGAACCAACTGTGATCAAGCTTGATTAGAGGACCCCAGTTGCATCGACAACACGTACTCGTCATCCATCTTGTTTTCGTCGAATGATCATGGATGTAATTGATGCCAGAGGGATCCGAGACACAGCTCCGAGCGTCCAGTATCGACTCACCATCTTGATATTGCTTCTTGAGGATGATGTCGAGGTCCAGAGAGGGAGGTCGATGGATGGGATCAATGCGATGGGTCTTTGAAACCCCGCTCGGACATGACCGAGAGTCTAATCCTTACATAATCTGTTACTACTCGTTGTAGGTCAGTCTAGTACAACACTTACAGTGCTTCCTTTCAGTAATTAAGCTCATGTTTACTCTTTAAAACTTGTCCAGCGCTCAGCAGGCTGTAAGTTTATCGACTTGAAAAGGTTACTGCTATCATTTTCCACGTGCTCGGAGCGGGAACTGACAACGTGTATATCTTGCTTCACCAAGCCACCGTGACCGTCCCAGTTGCCAGCATGGCTCCAATCCCTACCACTTTCGACGCTGATGCACAGGCTGTTCTTGAAGCAATTGAACGGCGTCAAAATGACCTTTCAACCTTTCAAATCCCACGTCTCCACGCATGTACAGGACCACTTGCCACGCAACAAGCATGGGCTGCCGATGTCAGAGAGGACATTGAACAACTCGCTAAGCAGATCGAAGTGAGCGGTGACCACAACACCGTTGAATGCCAACTGACTTTTGGTATTTGTGGTTTTCGCGCTTTGTAGGAACTAGACGTCCTTGTGGATGACCAGCGGAGCCACAGGGCACGGATAGCACTCAGAGAAAAGGTGGTCGAATATCTAAAGGTGCTTGACAAGTATGTCCGCGTCCGTTATCTTGTTGCCTAGCCTCACTCTATAGGCTACGGAAAGCCTCGCGAGCAGCGGTGCTCGCCTCGAAGCGTGCAATGGATGAGCAGAGCCGATCACAGCGTGAAGAGCTTCTTCGCTCACCCTCCGTTCGCGACCAAGCGACGCCTTCCAGCGAGAAAGTCACGTTCGTACCTTTCGAAAGCTTTGTGGTAGGACCGACACTGATAATTATTTTTGCATCTCAGAGAGGACGCACTCATGCAAGCCAACAACAATGTCACTGAAACTCTACAACGGACAATCGTCCTTATGCAAAAAGAACTTGAGCACAGCGTTCTCTCTGCCCAACTTCTAGGTTCGTGAGTTTCACCCTTACTGGGCTGAACCAACGCCACCCCCGACAGAGTCATCCACGGTCAATCTTCAGTCCGCTTCGCAAGCGCACGATACACTCAACCTCCTTATTGGCACGTCAAAGCAGCTAGTGACCGCCCTCGAGCACACGGACTGGCTCGATCGCGTGCTCATCATCTCCGCCCTCGTCTTTTTCGCACTTGTGGTTCTTTTCGTGTTGAAGCAGCGGATACTGGACAGAGGACTCAGGATCGCGTTTTGGTGGACAAATTTCGTGCCTGGCCTTGGCGATGCCCGCGGGCGAGCCACGGGAGAAACGTTGAAGGAAGTGGCAAAGAACAGGGCTACGGGAAGCTCACTTTCGAGCGTTGTGGTAACGGCAATGACTGTTTCATCGACGCTCGCTTCTGTTTTGGCAGTCACGACCGCCTTACCAGGCCACACAGAGGACGCCTCGCCCGCTGTGGAATCTGTACTATTGTCGAGCGTCACTTCAGAATCTGCTACGGCTGATGGTCCAGAAAGTACTCCTGTTGTGCATGTCGACCTATAATGGCTTGCCGTTATGTAACGCATGTCAGATACATCAGTCAAGTAATGGATCTACTGTTTAAAAGATTTGGAATGAGATAACCCTCACGGACTGACGGTCAAGGGACACCCACAATGGATATGGAACATGAGCTGGGATGTATCCGCAGGACCTCGATATTAAATAAATGCAAAATTATAGTCAAATGACAGCTATTTTGTCAACTCGAGCATCTAATCGTCCAGTTGACCTCCGCCCCCGTATCGTAGTATAACTCCCATGATCAATTGAATTTGCAAAGATATATATTGCGTGGCCTTGTAGTCTAGAGGTACGATACTTGCTTTGGGACTGGAAAAATTGCAAGTGGCCTGGGTTCGATTCCCAGCAAGGCCCATCTATTTTCTTTTATTTTCTCTCGTCGATCGAGAGAAAAAAATGGTTGCGTACAAAGGCCAATGGCGATCAGAACATTATCGACTTTGTGTCCTTTGCCGTTCGCCAACTGCACGACGAAGCGCACTCGGCATCGAAACTGGTCCATGATGAGAAAAACAATATTCCTTCGTTCAGGTACTGTAGTTCTCGGCAAGTCTGTTTGTCTCGTCGCGCTGGTGGTGTCAAACGTGTGCAGCCCTGAAATACGCAAATGCATGCCAATCTGTAAAGCGGTCGAAATAGACAGCGGGTTTCTATAGCTGTTCGTAAGCGAGCAAGCCTTCCTATTGGCTGATTCCTTTTTGACTGTCCTAAGCGACGACCGTCGTACAACTGTTCCTCGGCTAACCCGGCTCAAACGATTGATAGGCTGTGGTGCCTGGCGTACCATGGAAGCACGGTAGATTTTCGGTTGATCGCTCACAGGCTTAGCCGCAAGGATTTATAATTGATGACAGAAGCTAAAGCTAAGCGAGGGAACTCCAAGCGAAGTTGCCTTGTCCAAGACTCGGCGCAGCTAAAGTGACGATCGCGTCAAATGCGAATAGGAGTGGATGAGTGGATACATGACGAACCCATTCATGCCATGGACGCTTCCTGTAACACAGCGGGAACGCGTAAGACTGCACCTTGCTTATTCTGACGGTTATCTTTATGCCGACCGGATGCGTGGTCTCCTTGTTCTCGTGCGGGACGGCCGTCCGTGCCAAACCGCAGAAACGAAAAACAGTTACGGTGCGTGACAATAATTCTGATGTTCTTTTCGGTCAATGTCGCCCTTTGAGCCGTACCTTGCGGAATTGTCACATGAGATGAAAAGTGACACCTGATCTGTAGATGGCCGCCAGGAAATTATTTTACGGTGTTCCCGTACGAGGGGCCAAATGACTTGTAGATACCAATAGCTGTCGAGTCTCAACGCCGTGTCAATTATGTATTATCAGTGGAGATCAAGCAATACATAACCTACCTCATGTGTTCCCGGAAAGATAACTTTCAACGACACGGGACCCACAGAATATAGGTATCCGTTTGCATAGTGGTCACCATGTGAAACGCCGGAGGAGAAAAGAAGCAAGAATTTATACCGCGAAAAATCGCATGCAACATACCGAGACAGTGATGTCCCTCAGCTTCCCCCGCTCTTGCGCGACATCCTTGCCCTTCTCCTTGCCAGCTTCTCCTCCCATGCCCGCTTCTTCTCCTGCGTCTGGCTCACATCTCCACCCGACACCTCTTGTGTCTCGGCCATCCTTATGTGTGCATCAATACACTCCCCCATCTTTTCCTCCACGTTCTCCCCGGGCTCTAGATCCTCTGCACCGACGGTCCATTCGAAATCAAATCCCCACCCGCGGCGGATGCATATGGGTCCAGATGCGTCGTCTAAACCGCCGAGTGTACGACCCGAACCGTGACACAGAATATTGCGCCCGATCGATCGTGGCGCTGAGGCGGAGATCAAGCTACCTTGGCGTCGCCACCATTCGACGAACCATTTCGCAGCCCGCGTGGTGTCTACGTCGCCACCTCGGAGACGCATACCGAGCCGCGACCCCAGCTGCTCGAGAAAGACATACACGTTCGTCGTTGGTTCCGAACCCTCTGGCAAAATTTTGAGGTACGCTGGAGCTGAGTTGCGCCATACGGCGGCAACACAGACACGTCAGTGTCAAGAAAGCTGTATAAAATGCAACTGGCGCCATATCGGGCGACTTACAGACGGGATCCAGAATGTTTAGCCGGTACAATAGATAATTGACGAGCGCCTCGCCGTCATAAAGACCCTCCTTGATACCGGCTGTATTATGTTTATTTTTAAAACTGTTGAATCGAGTTCCGTGGTTGCTTACCGATCAATGCGAGCTTTACGCCTCGTTCTGCACCTTGTTCCCCTCTGCCAAGGAAGGGAAGCATAACCCCGGGCGAGTCGTAGGAATAAATCAACGGGTTTTCCGATATCTTCAATCGGGTAGATAAAGTGCGTGTATGGCCAGGTTGGGCGGATGTTTGCAGTGCCTTGGCGGTGCCTGCGAAAAGAAAAGAATTCAGACAAAAATGGCAGGTTGACGTGGAGAAAGAACAAGGATGACACAACGTACGACCAGCGATCCCGAAACTCCGAAGAGAGTTTAGCAACGTGGATTTCCCGACGTTTGGCATGCCAACGACAAGCACGTTCATTTCCGTTGCGTGTGGGTTGGTCTTGGCTATGTCTAGACGCGGCATTTTTTTAGTAAAGAGATGACAACTGTTGAATATGTAGCGCGGGGTCAATTGGAGAGTCAACGTACTTATGAGCAACTCGCTCAACGTTTTGATGTCGCGGGGTTTATTACACGACGCAAAATGGACTATCTGGTCCGGAAAGCGAGTTGCCATCGCTTTGCGGAACGGCTTTTACTTGATTAAGGGCAGGAAGAGAGATGCACGGAGTAAGCGGAACGTACTTCCACGCCCCACTCAGACACCAGGTCGTGTTTGTTCAGAACAACAATGCGTTCACATATGGGCCCTGGTGCGGTAGGAGATGTGGGGCCGGCCAAAAGTGGGGGTATCACGGAAGCATTTCTACTGCGTTCCGCTCTCCATTTCCTTATCGCTCCTGTGCAATGGGCGGAGTGAGTGATCGCAATTTGAAAAACGTGACGGCCAAGGGTGGCTTCTGTGAACTAATTTTAAAATGAATGGTTCTACATCATGTGGCCAGCCACAAAGTTTGACTTAACCAGTGTTGGGAGTAACGGCGTGAGAGGATGGACCGAAAACGTTCTTCTACGGCGGAGATAACAAGCAGAACAAAGGGAGAAAAGACTCACGCTCAAGATTGAGGTTGATGCTGGTGAGTGGCAGGCGCGCGTCTCTGAGCTCGAGGACGACATCTGTACGCGATAAGAGGGCAGGCAACTGCTTTGTGAACTTGTTCATGTGACCAGGGAACCATGACGGCGCAGTTGGCAGGGCGGGGAAGAGAATGGCGGACAGCGCCATGATGCAGTGCCGCTCGAAGTTCCTGAATGAGAATGAAACAGGCATTTGCCGAGGGAAAGTTGTTGAAAGGTCTGTCAATTGACGGAAGCGATGTCACTCGTTTGCAATTAGTAGATCGTTTCAGTGCAGTCAAAAGTTCATTTGGATACATTGTCTCCTCAGAGACGGATGGCGTAGACGCATAACGTACAGAGAACAGAAATCATACTGTATTCCGATGAAAACAGCTTTACTTGTCTATGCCTAGTGAGATATCAGTGATGGAGGGAATACTTGTAGCAACAGAATCGAATAAGTAAAAGTGCAGCATACAGTACACTATAAGAAAACATACGAGACCAAGCCAAACGAAATGACGAGTAAGATATCGGTGTTGGTGGCAGGTGCAGCGTTCCGAGATGCAGTGCATGTTGTACAGTAAGCGGGATAGCTAGACAGCGAGGTGGTTGTTGAAACATTTTTAAACAAGTATAGTAGGCCAGTGTCGGATGACAAGATGGTGGTAATTGCAAGCATTCAAACAGAGATCTGTGGCTACCTACGGATCAACCAGTATTTTCCACCGAGCCATCCAAGGGGTGAGGTTACTTACAGGTCTACACCCAACTATCCTTGCCGACCCCGATGGCGTCAAAGCTCTTACCGCTGCGCGTGCGCCGTTCTTGCAGCATAGGGACGGCATCCAAGTTGATCAGCTTCTCTGATGGCGGTGGCGAGCCCTCGACCCAGCCTTTCCACCCCTTCCTGACAGCTACCCTCTTCTTCCTCGGGAGTGGGACTGGCGAAAGAGTTGACGGTACAATAAATGAGGGTTCTGAGATATGCGAATCGTCGGAGGAGGAGTGAGGACGCTTCGAGGATGTTCGAGACGTCCTGGACCAGTCGGAGGGGCCGGGGGTAGACCTCGGGGAAGACAACATGGGGGGAGGCGTAACGGAGACGGATCGTTGCATTGTGGCAATGTGTATCGTGGGGCGATGGTTGGTTCCATGGGCACGCCAAAAGGAGGAGGGCTGCATGGCAGATGTGCTGACGGGCTGGGAGGGAGCTGGTTGCAGAGGGAGAGTAGGGGTGGATCGGATGGAGGGCTCCACGGTCGGTATCTTGTCGAGAGACTTTGAAGCAAGCTTCTTTTTCTTTACTCTGTCGCGCTCCTTTCTCTCCCGTTTCTTATTTCTGCGCAGCCCCTCGTCTTTTTCCACCTCCTTGTATGGGCCGACGCCGTTTAGTAAGCTTGTGAGGACGTCTCTGGCGGGATGGAGATCGAAATCGCCCGCAAGGACTGCGGTTGCGGTGCGACGCTGGCGTTTGTAGGGAATGACTGGGGCGTTGTTGTTTGGGAAGTGGAGGGACATGGTGGGGGGGAACAAAAAGCACAGGAGGGGTCGTGTTTAAAGCCTCTTAAGCTTGTGTAGCATTACGGCACGTGCATAAGCACTCGCAAACAACCTCGTTGATTCTATATCGGAACGTCATCTCCCTCTCCACTCCCGCCAGGCGCCGTTGTATTTACGACACAAGCCCACGTCGTCTCCAACGGGCTAAACGTTGTCTTACAGCAACCGAAAGTAGTCCTCCGGTGCTCCCAACCCACGACGGAGCCTTTCCTGCCACCATCGGTCTAGGCGTGTCGATGACTCACGGCATTAATCTCTGTCCCGCGACTCATCACAACCCTTTTTCTGCATGTCTCTGCAGCCATGCGACGTCCGTGCCTGCCAGCGGCTTTTTTATTCCATGCATACCCTTTGAGGGTTCGTGAGGTCATTGATAGTGGGTTAGGTTCTGGATGCTGATTGAGCGGTTCACGCTGCGCATTGAGACAGCTGAATTCCCTCCATTTTTCTCCGCCGATATATTTATATTTCATATATATTTTTCTTACTCTTATAGGTAATAGCGAGGCGGTACTGATCTCCAAACCGGGGAGGTCCACTTATAGGTTGGTACCACAGCCTATCCACTGTGCAATAGTCCACATCCAAAGCTAGCGCGTAAGACTTGCGTCATACCCTAGAACAACATGCTGTGAGTTTTCGGCAGTCACTGAGTGCAACAACGTCGTAGGTTTGACCACATCTCATTTTGTGATTCTGAAACACGTCCTATCGATCCGTCGCTTAACCGAGTTCTTGCAGATTGTTCAGATAAGGATAACATATTCCGGTGTCTCCCTTATACCAAGCAATCGCAAACGTGTTCGGGACAAACTTAACATCATCAAACGATCAACAAAATGCCGCGCACCAATGCCACCGTGCCACTTGAATTTTCACTGGCATACGGACCTAGTGGGTGGACCTCTTTTGCGCTCTGGCGCCAAATTGGCGTACGGAGCGCTCCACATGTACGTCATTCCATGTGATTGTGGAATCTATAACCGAAAGGATGGTCCTGTAGACCGCTAGTGCGGTCCTATGACGCCGTAAAATATTTTTGATCCCTACAAAGTTTGACTTACTTGGCAGAATGTCCACGTTGTTTGAAGACCAATGGGTCTGGCCCACCTAGTCGCACAGCTTTCTTGCTAGGGCCCCTAAAGGATAAATCCGGAATTCCATAGCAATTGATTCAGTTCCCGACCCGACTGAAAAGGACAGCGCAGATGGCGCAGGGCGCAGCCAGATATGATGGCCGCCACAGGGTCGGGGCCAACTGCGGGACAATTTGCAATTTACAGAAGCCCGGGTCTTGGTGGGAAGACAGTCCGTTCCACTCCTTTAAAGCGGTGGATCTTGTCCAAGGATCGCCTGGGAAAAGAAACGGTCGGAAAGATGCCAACAACTTCGACGCGTTGAAAGATCCAGAAATGATTTTTTTCTTGATGTTGTCTCGTGAAAATTACGTGTCCGTTGTTACCGCGTGGGCGATCAGCAAGGAGCGACGCCTGATTGCATTAGGTTAGTCCGTCGAGACTTGAATAGACATGTCCGCCAAGCGGACACATCACGCCTCTAAAGTTGGACGGGAAAAGTCCTGCTGCAGCATGTCTGACTCCATGAATCCGATCAGCACATTTTACCTGACAAATTTAAACCTTTCTCTTTGTTCTTTCGATGCACTTCCGCCGGTTGTTTGTTGGGCACCCCCTTTCTTTTGGAATGCGGGTTTCTACCGTCGTTTTCAAAGTCACCAGGTAGCCTTGCGTTTGGCCAGACTTGACTCACCTTTTGGTTCAAGTAAAACAACGGATACGTTGCAAGACATCCAAAAATAAAATAAAATAAAAATACCGCTCCAATAGAGTACAATGTCACCTGCACAGCAAAGAAATCAAAATCAACAGATGGCGTGGAGTGCACAGACGCACCTTGCATACCTGCGCACATCCGACGCGGTCGGGTTCTCTCACCCGCAGCAATCGAGAAAACAACTGCCATGTGCATATCATAGCGCATTGTCAGACTCGTGAACGCGCGCGGACAAATAGGGACGTACGTGATAGTCCGTACACGGCGCACCGAATCTCCCGGTGTCTCGACATGTGGCATAATGCATGCTGTGAGACCCGTGAAGGTGTGCTGTTCCGCATGCCTGACGCCCGCCTGCCGCCGAGTCGGTCATCACCGACATTTAGAGATCCGCCAGCAGTTGACCTGGTGAGGAGGAGGCGAGGGAGAAAGCACGTCTTGGAGGGCCAAGACCTGAAATCCGATTAGCCTTGGGTACCGGGTTCTCTCCTTTGCGAGAAGAGGGAAACAAAAATAGTGAGCGCGGTGAGAGCTGAGCAGACGCACAATACTATGCCGCAGGGATGTTGCCGGGACGTACTGGAACGACCTGACAGCACTGTCCCGTTTGCGTGTGTAAAGCTCGTAGTTGTTCGGATCAAGAGGTTTTCCATCATCGCCTCATCACAAAATTAAATATATACTCCCTGTCACAGAATGTTCGCCCTTGGATGATGGATCTGCAGGGCCAAGCCACCGTACGACGAATTTGTATGAAAACTCTGTAAAGTGTAAATTTACTGCTAAATGCTGCACAAGACAAGTCTAGATCATCCCTGAAAAAAAGGAGTGGTGTTAAGAAGCCAAAAGACATTCCCATTAGCCGACTCGAACGACTGACCTCGTCATTACTAGTGACGCGCTCTACCAACTGAGCTAAACGGGATCTATTTTCTCTTGACTCTTTGAATGACATAAGGGCATTGCTTGGTTGTGTATTCTAACGTCAGAATATAACCACAGGTGTCCATACAATACACAGGACCGACGCCTACGTCCTCCCCCGAAACGCACTCGAATACTGCAACGTCAAATGCCACCAAACGACCATCATAAATCCCAACAGCCCATGACACGTCCCCCATACGTTTTCAGGCGTCACGTTCATCCTACAATTTCCGATCGCGTTAGCGTTGCCATGCCGACTACGAGATAGAAGAACGTACGATTCGAACCACGCGCCAAAGGTATGGGGGATGAACCGCGGGGCTTGAAAGAGCACTGTAGACGCGACGGTGTGGTAGAAACAGAGCGCGATTGCGAGGGCGCGTTTGCCGGGGAGGAACTCTGAGACGCACGTGTGCGTATGTCAATGTGTCGTCTGGGCGTGTGTTTGAGGCGCACCTGGGAGCGGGTATACGAGTGTAGCGGCGATGCACGTTGCGGCGACGATGGCTGCGTACAGCTGCATTGCATACGTGTCACGCGGGTCGGGCGGTGTATGAAGAGGAAAGAGGCTTACCTTGAGTATCACGATCGTCGTGTTCGTCATTTGCATAAGAGGGAGAGATGCTGGCGAGAAGAACGTCTGCACCACGAGGGGCGCTTCGAGCGCGACATGGACGAGAAAAACGATCGCTCTTGAGACGTGAATCGTATGACAATCTAGCTTGATGTCAAGACACTTACAGCGGACTGCGAGGCACGGCTTGGGACATTTCAAGACGAGAGACGTGGATTCACACTCCGAACTCCACGAAAATCATCCTTAAAAGGAACGTCGTGTCTACGCACGCACAAAAATTATATTGCGTCTCTGCACCAAGTACCCTCGAAACAAAGGGACCGGCATAATCAAGTCAACATGGTACATGGTACATATAGAACCAAAAGACCCGTAGCCATCAATCCTCGCCGTCCTCACCTTCTTCGTCCAAAACCGTCAGCCGAGGATGCCCAGCCTCAACCGCATCCAGATCATAGTCTAGATCAACATCACCTTGATGTGCCTCGTCTCCCGCGAATGCGCGTAACCGAAGTACCTCATGTCGCAGTACCGCGATTTCGGCGTCGCGCCGGTCAACACGGGCGTTGAGCATGCGAATGTAGTCGTTCCCGCAACGAAGCAGCTGCAGCTTGCTCACGCCCTTGTTTGGTCCATCACCTCCTGCTTTGGGTGGCCCACGTGGAGGAAGGGCACCCGGCAAAATTGGCTCGTCGGGAAAGTTGTCGTCCGACGGGAGAGGTATTTGGGGCAACAACGTGCGTAGGTCATCATACGCTGTCTTGAGTGAATCCCTGCGCTTTTGTTCCGCATCTTTATGCGACTTGCGCGTAGCAGGGGGTGCCGGAGGAGAAAGCGTCGACGGGGTGCTTGGTGGAGCGGCCGATCCGGCTGCTCAAGCGTTAGTATATGCATGTTTTGTGTCAGTCGTGAATGGACGCGTTGCCCGTACCTGGAAGAATCGGTTTAGGGCCAGGACTAATCAGCGGAAGGCCCGCCCTGCGAGTCCCCTTGTATGTTAACGCGGCGTCCTTGGTCTTGATGGGCTCCTTGCCTTTATCCGCTCGGAGCGGCCGAACCGCTGGCGCAAGACTGCTACTGACGCTGAGTCGACCCAAGTTCATGATACTCGCTGGTGTCACGGGCGTGATGCGAACGTCCTCTTGAGCAGGCACGACCGATGTACTTGTAGACACGGAAGGTGGAGAGGAAGGATTCTTAGGAGGCGCAGGCGGGGGCATGGCAAGATCTACTGGAGACGGTGAATCTGCCTCGTTTACAGTGCTATTCCGATGACCTCGTATGGAACGCAAGAGAGGTGTTGAGGTGGCAGATTTGACGTTCCGAGGGGACTTGATTAAAACAGGCACAATTGGGGTGGAACGTTTTCGGGATACGTGAGCAGAATCCTCCCCAGAGGGAGAAGCCGTGCGTTTGGCAGGCCTATTATTAGGTGGGTGAGCCTCGAGCCATGGGCTGGTGAGCGGAGAGATGTCGAGATCAGACGGAGAAGGAAAAGACTGAAAAACGATGTTGGCGGGTGCGGAAGCTGAGCCAGGATGTCTCATATAGTGCGCAGCAGATGTGGATGGCTCCTGAGGGGAAGGGAGCGGCACGTCCATAGCGTGAGAATTATAGACGGATTGCTGTGAGTTCTGGAACGACGGATTAAGGGGCGACATGAAGTCGGGATTGGTAGGTCTTATCTCAGCAGAAGATACTTGGAAGACAGAAGGATAAGACATATGAGCGCAATAAGGAAATATACGTACAAGGAGTTGGAAGACCATTGTAGGGAGAAACCGGGTCGCGTTGAGGATCAGGATTGGTTTCATGCGTTGCAATAGATGCCTGACCGCTGATAAGGGCGAGCTGTCAAGGCAAGATTAGTGTTTGGAAGATGATCACCCTAGGAAGGGGATCGGTAGTTGCAAGGGAATAAGACTTGCCTGTTGCTGAAAGATCTGGTTTTGAATCTGGCTCTGGAGTTGCTGAAGCTGATGCAACTGGGTGAGCTTGTATTGTCGCTCCAAAAGGATCTGTGGAGTGAGGGCAGCAGGAGAAGGGAGGGTTGTGGGAGGGGAGTCCAAGGGCTGGAGGGAGATCAAGTTTGACATGGACATGAGATCGAGTGACTGCTGATTGAAGGATGTATTGCTCGGTTCCGGGAGGATATTTGGAAAGCGATGAGGGTGATTGGGCAAGATGTCTGGAGGCTGTTGAACGTCGTGTGTGCGATGGTCGGCGTTGGCGTCAGGAAAGAGCAGTGCGAGAAAGTCTTTTTGCTGGAGATCATGAGGTGACATCTGGTCCATTGTGTCTTGTCAGACTGCCTCGCTGTGGATGGTTGAGGTGTCGATGAAGATGGTGGTGCAGAAAGAACCCTCCGATCGCTTGAGCAAGATACAAGTCACACGTGATACGTCGGAATTCGGCCCGCTATACATGCTATTTGCACGTGTTTGGTGCTAATGTATGTGGTCGCGTGTCCTTGTTCGCTCTGAAACAAATGCAGTCTCGCATCGCAAACTATCACAGCTCGAAGCGACACCTCCTTGGAAATCAAGCAGGTCTTGTACCCCCCGCATGGCGTGACCAGAAACCCAAGGACAGCGGCAGCAAAATCCTCCTCAGCCATCTTCCCACCGACGTTGGCGAACTCGAGGTTGAGGAAAGTCCCCTTTATTTGCCTGTTCGCTCGACCAGACGCGTGTTCCCAACAGGAACTGTTTCGCAAGACAGTCGGGCCACTAAAGGAGGTCTTTCTCATTTACAACTCTCAAGGCCGCTCAAAGGGCATGGCCGTCGTTGCGTTTCAGCGTGCTGGTGATGCCACCGTCGCTCGTCAAAAGTATAATGGCAAGTTTATCGACGGACGTAAGCATCCTTTGTCGTACCCAGTGATCCATCCTACACCGCATGTCCAGGACGTCCCATAAAGATCGAGATCATAGTTGACTCGGCACATCAGGTGGTAAGCCCCAACCCTGCACAGTCGCAGCCATCCCTACTAGGCCGCCTCGGCGCCATCGCTGCTACAAATGCCCCGTCATCTGCACCCGCGCCGCACGCCTCAGCCGGGTAAGATCCCGTTGCGTTTCATGCCCGCCCTCGACCAACGCTTGTCCAGTGCACGCAAACAGCGCACCGTGTCGAGCGCGCCACCCGCAGTTGTGCCGCGACGCCGACAAAAAAAGGGGCCACGACGCGTTAAAAAGACGCTCGCGCAGCTCGATAAGGAGATGGAAGACTATAGAGCTGCTGCGATATCATCATTTGTACCCAATGGCAAGTAATCGGGAGACTAGATACCGCGCTGCTGTGGTTGATTATGTAATCACTATATCTCTTGTCGTCTACCATGGCTGCCCCGCTGTATACGACGGCGTCGGGCTTGCTCTGGCATGCGGGTAAGATTCTCATCTTGACCGTTGGACTACCTGCGCGCGGAAAGACACACATATCTCGCGCACTGGAGCGCTATCTGCGCTGGACGGGGGTCAAGACACAGGTCGTCTCGCTCGGTGATTATCGTCGCAAGACCCTCGGCGGCGCACAGTCGTTGCCCCCAGATTACTTCTCTGTCGGTGCGCACACTCGCATGTGCCACATTGCACATCCTCACACTCTGATCAGGTGAAAAGTCGCCCGAGACACTAGCACTGCGCAAGCGCGTCTCAGACGATTGCGAGAAATTCATCTGGGACTTTTTCGCCGACGGTGGCCAGGTCGTCATATACGACGCCAACAATGGCACCAGAGCGGCCAGACAGTTCCTCGCAGAAAAGTTTGACAAGGAAGGGATCCACGTTATCTTACTAGGCGAGAATGTCGACCAAACCATGGGGGTCACCACTGATCGCTGTGCAGAATCGATATGCGACGATAAAGAGATTATCGAGAGGAATATTCGGGGTGTCAAGATCTCTTCTCCAGACGTGCGTTCCACTGTGATCTCCCGTCGCTAGGAGCATTGATCGTGTTTCAGTACCGCGGATGGGATCCTGACAAGGCAGTCGCAGATTACTATGACCGCATACGAGACAGAGAAAAGACCTACGAGACGATCACGGAGACCAACTGGCCGTTTATTCGTATCTTCAATGTAAGTGATCGCAGAATCAGTGGAAAATATGCTGACCTCCGCTAGGTCGGAGAGAAGATCATGGTGAACGTAAGTATACGCGTGTATTATCGTCATGACCCAGCTGACCTCTTGTTCTGTAGAACATCCGAGGATACCTGCAGGTCAGACGTCCCCGTATGCACATTATACAAGACTAATACCTGACATAGTCTCGTATCGTGTTCTTCCTTATGAACATTCACAATCGATTCCGCATGATTTACTTTGCGCGTGTAAGACCCCTGTTTGATCACGACCGACCCATGGATTTAACATCAACCCTCAGTCCGGTCAATCCCTCATTGAGCACTCATACAAGGCCGACTCTGACCTCTCTCCTGCTGGGTGGGAGTATGCGGAGAAACTGAGAGAGTTTGTCACTGAAAGAAGGGCAAAGGCGCTGGAGCAGCGTGGTTATGACCCGGAGGATCGACGGCTCAAGGTACGTCCAGGGGCCTAACCGTGTGTATGGCACCGAACCGCGTTCCAAGATTTGGACTTCGACACGCCGTCGTGCTCACCACACTGCTTGGCCATTCCTGACCGCGCAATCCTCAAGTTCCGTTTTGTCCGCAGGTTCGACTCCGCCGCCGGTCGAATCCGACTCAACGCCCACAAGCAAGGAAGGTTCCCCCAAGCTCAGGGTCAAAGTGATTGAGAAGCCACAGATGTCGGAGATAAATCCAGGTGTTTGGGATGGCCTCACACCAGACCAAGCGAAAAAGTTTTATCCCGGAGAGTGGGCACGGTTCGTAAAAGATCCGTATGCATTCCGTGCGCCACGCGCTGAAAGCTATCACGATCTATCTGGTATGCCCCCATATCAATCCGTCTCCAAGACAGCTCGTCACATGTTATTTTAAAGTGCGTCTGGAACAGGTACTGATCGAGTTAGAGCGGGAGAAAGAAGATCTCTTGATTATTGGGCATTCGTCTGTGATCCGGTGCTTGTTGGCGTACTTGATTGGGTTACCCGCGTCGGAAATTCCTGCGATCGAGATTGCGAGAGGGGACCTTCTCGAAGTGGTACCAACATCGTACGGTGTGCACAGCCAGGCGTTTCACTTCTGGGATGGACCTGGCCGACTTGTTGCCACATCCGATGGTGAAGACTCGTATCTCTCGCACAGGGACGAGACCAACTTTTATGAGAACTGGGCCGAGGATACAAAGGGAAAGAAGCGCATGACGACGCTGGACATTGCGTCGCTGTCGAATGGAGGAGACTACTTGGAGTCTCTTAATGTAACTAGCTAGCCTTTGTTAGTGTTTGACTTTTGACCATCTAGTACTTGATGGTGTGGTATTGTCCACCCAGTCGTCGAGAAATATCTCTCGTCCTCTTCTCTCTCGCCACCTTCGTTCTCTTTTACAACCTCGAGGCCTCGTTCGTCGCCCATGGTCCCAACCAAACCGCCCACCCCGCCTCGAAAACCCAAAGTGTGAATTGGGACAAACTGATATACGGCAACTGGACTCGAGAAGAGGCACAAGTCGCAGAAAACGCCCACAAGGAGACTCACAGCGACACCTACATCACAGTGTCGTTTCAACCACAGATTTTTGGGTCTGTCGGTGTCAATGACGAGATCTTGAACTGGGGCAAAGAGGTGCCGACGACGACACTGATAAAACATGTTCCAGGTGCGCTTCATTGGCTTATCCAGTGCTTTATACTCAGACAATGTAGGACATACGATCATGGACAATGTATTCATGTTGAACGGCACGCTGTTTATCGTCACGGACGACCCGTCCTTCCCCCCACTCGGTGTTATCGCCTCATCCAGCAAAGATTCACATGCAGCCCCGCTATCCTCCGATTGGCAGATACTTTCTAGCGCCCAGGCAAGGGAGACGCTGGGCTCCTTTGGAGGACTGTGCGTGTGACTTGTCGTCCTTGCAAACGTCTGCTCACCGTCTACTCAGCATTCACGGTGTCAGCTGGCTTGTCACAGATGCAGCCCCGAGTTTGTTCTCGTTTCTCACCATACAGTGTTCTGCTCACACTCGCCAACAGGCAACTACACCCTCTTCTCCCTCTGGCGCACGTACAGCGCGCTCGACACGTCCCTTGCTGTCGACGTGCTGACCCTTCCGCCACCCCGACGTGTCTTTTATCCCCACGTGCCCACCTTTATGGGCGAGCCACCAGACCCAAATGGGCCTATTGTCCTGCGCCATCGGTCTCCGAGCGGATTCCACCCCTTTCTCGTCAAGGCGGCTTTTCCGACCCTCGCGCTCATGTATGAAGAAGATTGGGCCGACTATGCACTCTTACATGTCCCGTTCCTCATGAAACGCGTCGTTGTTTCGGACCAGGGCGCAGCGCGCCGTGCGAGGACCGACCTGCCGCCGTTTGCCGCTGCGCTACTAGAACTCGAGGCTGCAAAGGAATGGTGGGAACCGATACGGCGCCATGTTGCGCGATTTCTGAACGTAGCGGAGGAAGCACCGAAGAGAGGGTGGTTTAGCAAGACGAGCACGGTTATCACGTATCTGTCGTCTCAGGATGCGGCGCATGGACCAAAGCTGAGAAATGGAGATCACGAGGCATTGGTCAAGGCTCTCGGTCGACTCGGCAGAGAGTATAGAGTGCATATCGTATCTACGGAGGGGTCTTGGTCGGAACGTATGAGAGCGATCACCCAGAGTACGGTGAGCTGTGGACTGTCGTCAAGGCAGATCGATGTGGCTGATCTTGACTGGATTTGAAGGTCGTGCTTGGCGTGTATGGGGATCATATGGCGGATTGCGTGTACATGCCGCCCTCGTCGCGTGCGACGGTGATGGAGATGTTCCCGCCTGGGGTGTTTGTGCGGGATCTAGAAGTATCGGTCCGGGCGTTGAATATGCGTTATTTTGCCTGGTGGGAGGCACGGTGAGTGGTGCTTGTATGTGGCGAGAGACGTTGTTTGAGTTTCTTCTTCTCTAGGCAACATGGCGTCGACGAACTTCCTTTGGTGGTGCCATCGAGCGAAAAAGACGGTAGTGAGGTGCCGATCGATGTGCAGGCGATGGTGAACGCGATTAGACGGATTGCATGAATTGACTGCTGTCACTACTTATTGGTTTCGTAACATGTTGTGACTGGGGAAGCGCCGCTTTCAGCGTCTTCAACCTTGCTTGCAGTGTAATGATCATTCTTTCGTCGAGTCGTGATTACATTGGGAGAAAGTAGAAGGAGCACAAATACAAAAAGGGGGAAAAAATTCCTAGGGGGTGTCTAGGAATGAAAAAAAACTCCTGCGGAAAACGAAGTGGCAGTCGAAACAGAAACGAAGTGGGAAAGAATCCAGACTGGTTGACATCTCAGTTCTCTGCAGCAATGCGTTGTATGTTCTTCATCCTTCGTTGCATCGAAGCTGGCCATGTGTCCATCATGTCGTCAGGCAACGGACTGTTTTCGCATCATAGACGTCGTCGGTTTCGTCCTTCATCAGACTTTTGAAGTTATCATTAGCGACCTGGCCTGGCAGAGAGGTAGAGAGTAGTTGGCGTACTTTTGGATGACTCGTCGCAGCTCTGGGATATCACAGAAGGCATGCATGTTTTGGTGACACAAAATCTGCAAACGAAGTACGACATAACCAATGGCTCTCAAGGGATACTGCTTATATGCAATACACTCGACGTTTGCATGTTTATGTATGCACACGAAAGATGAACCTTTAGCGTCCATGGGCCACTTATCTTCACCTGAGAGTACGGCGCGAGGTCAACGACGCAGTCGGCGTTGTTCTTTAGCGTCGATCACGCGATTGTGGGAGATGTCACGTGAACGACGAACCGCACTTAACCTTGCAAGCAAGGTCATCAAGTCATCAAAGTCTAGATGGACTTGATCATCTTGATGATGTCTAAGACTTGCCATTTGGATAAAATGGCTCTTGATTCTGCTAGACAATATTTGTCTCATCTCCCGGCGACGATTGTCTCGCAGGGCCAATAAATATGGTACTGTCGTCATCACGTTACGGTTCCTATACGGCTAAGTAGGTCGTGTTTTCCTCGCCCTAGGCTGCCATCATCATAAGGTGGTCGGTGGCGCTCCGTTAACACGCCCTCTCTTTCCCTTCTTCCCACTGACCAGCACCCCATGCAGGCCTATCACTGTCGCACTGGCAGCTTTGCTTGTCGCTATCCCCCCATGTCGGTCGACGAACACCTCCAAGCACTGGTGAGTGGCCTTCCACAGAGTCTTTTCCGGCTCTCTCATTCTGTGCCCCTTTTTCATAGCTCCCCGATCCGTGCGCCAACGTCAGTATTCTCTCTCTCTCTTTCCATTCAGTTCTAACTCGAATATGACGCCAGTTTCCATATCTCGATACGCCCTATTCAAAGTACGGCCATACCAACTACGCTGCATCTGGAAAAGACGTCCATGCGATCACAGAGATCATTTCTCAGCGCCAGGCCCAGCTCGATGATGTCACCGCCGAGCTCGCTTTGGTCGAGTCGATCATGGAGCGCGTTCGCAACGTCCACCAGCAGCTCCTTGACAAACGCCATCAGATCGTCACCTCCATGCAAGCCCACCAGGGCCTCGTATCCTGCATACGGCGCTTACCCACCGAGATGCTCGGGGAGATTTTCTTGCGGTGTTTGCCCCCTGACTTGCATATCGAGCCGGACACGACCGCCGCCCCGCTGTTGCTGCTCGCCGTCTGCAGGGGGTGGCGAAAAGTGGCGTTAGGAACGCCGAGGCTGTGGTGCTCGCTGTCCATCCGACCGAGTCACCGAATACAACAACAGAGCGTGTTCTATTATCACCACTGGCTCTCCCGTGCCAGGGGTTGTCCGCTCTCGCTCGCCGTCGATACGTGTCGCCCGCTGATGAACCCGGTATGGCGGTACGAAGTGACTGAGCTCTTGCAGCCGTACATGAGCCGGGCCGCACGTCTCCACATCAACTTTGACGACGCCACCGCCCCGGATCTTCTGCTCAAGGACGCGCCCTTACTCGAGCACCTCACGCTCGATGGCGACGTGCGCACCGCGCAAAGGATGGCGTTCCTCCAGCCCGTACCGCGGCTGCGCAGTCTCACCCTCAACACGCTCACGCTGGGCCTAGGCGACCTGTCCGTGTTCAACCCCGGCTGGACGCACCTCACGCAGCTGCGCGTCACCCTCGGGCGCGCGCCGAGCCCGCGTGAGGCCACAGACGGCCCAATCGTGCTCGCCCTCCTCGCCCTCTGTCCGCACCTCGAGGAGTTTAGCTTCTCGCCCGTCTTTGTCTCGCGGCACGACGTGCCGCGCGCACTCATGCATACCCGGCTCCGTTCGCTCGACGTCGTGGTGCTGTACGGCATCGGCTCCCTCCTGGACGCGCTCACCCTGCCCGCGCTGAGGCAGCTGACGATCCGGGACCTGGACATCCTCCCAAGCGCGTGGCGGCACAACGCGTTCAAGGCGTTTCTGAAGCGCTCGTGCTGCCCGCTCGAGATGCTCAAGATTCACGGTACGCAGGTGGCGATCAGCAAAGCAGACCGGCAAGAGTATGCGGCGCTGATTCCGACGCTGAAACAGCTGGATCTGTGTTTGGCGGTGATGATGCATTCTTGATGTATGGGTTTGGAGGTCCGGCGGGCGTTGAACCTGGTCAGGCGCTGTGCGTTTGATCATTGGTTTTATGTATTAATTGTGTGTTATGCTGTGAGTGTAATATACAATACTCGTCTGTAGCGTTTATTGTTTCTTTGTTCCTGCTGTACACTACTCAATTGATGCATCAACTTGCTTGGCGTTTGGCAGCAAGTGAGATCTGACCGCAGTCGTGGATGATGGCTGGTGATGACGGCGGCATCAGGTGAAGTTTCGATAAATATGTACGAGGCGATGGTCACCAAACGTAGTCGGAGCCAAACGACGAGCGGCACAGATCAGCGCCCACGACGACCAGGGAATGGTGGGAGATTTGACCGTGATTCGTCAACGGTGCGATGATGTCCCTGATGACATGGCAAACAAACTCGCGCCTGAGGGCGAACAAGGATCGCGAACGAGGCGCACCCTGATCCGTCGATGTCTGGGCCCGTAGCTATCCGTCTCGTTTACACCCAGTGACTGATCTGTAAAGCGGTCGAAATAGACAGCGGGTTTGTATAGGTGTTCGTAAGTGAGCAAGCCTTCCTATTGGCTGATTCCTTTTTTGACTATCCTAAGCGACGACCGTGTTCCTCGGCTAACCCGGTTCAAACGATTGATTGGCAGGTCACTTGTTCGTCGGCAAATGAGCAGACACAGCAAGGTGTCCCGATGAGTCCATAGCAGTGCGTTGGTCTTGCTGCCAGCTACGCTTAACATGCAGGGCCAGTGATACACTCAGAGTCACGGTATACACACCTTTGTGTACATGATTCATGTGATACAGCACGAGTGACAAGACTACATAGCATGTCAACACAATGGAGAATGGTCACCTCTTGATAGCGTTCAAATGTTCTTCACAGAAAGTCACAAGTTAGAAGAACATTCAGGAGTATTTTCACAACCAGTACATTTTGGGTTTTGACCTGGTCGTCCCATCGCGCCATCAATCCATGCGTCGTGAGCCCTTACTGGGAACGAACGCCCAGAGCACAGTCATGAACACCATCATCGCCACTAACCTGCACACACACGCGGTAAGCGTTGCCCCGCGGAGAGAGGCAGGTCGCACTCACAAAGGCTGCAAAGAGCTGATCCCTGTCTTGGACGCAATCGCGCCCGTCATAAATGGCAACAACGCTGATCCAGCTTGACCGAAACCAGCGATCCATCCAATCGAACCTACATATGACACCCGCCTAAGTAACCCACATCTCTGGGCAGAGAGCCAAAGGACATTACCGGTTAGCAACCATGCTGGCAATACCCGTACAGCTTGGTTCATCGTGATCGGATACATTGGTCCGAGCAGAAGACCAATGATTGCAACGGACACGGCTCCACTGATGAGCGATGGTACAAACCACACTACCAACTCCAATCCAATGGCAAGAAGAGCATAAATATACATGACCCTCCGTTCACCCACCTGAAATAATGAGACATGATGACAAGCGGTAATAGGGGCAGGGGATATTAGTACCTTTTGGTTGAGCCACAGTAACACAACTCGACCCGTCATCAGACCTGGTTGGTTGATGTATAAATAGGAACGAAAAAGACCCTTCTTGGACGTGACATACCTCCAAAGAATCCAGATGATATGTACCCAGATGATGGGCCACCTCCACGGACGTCGATGATATATGTCACAATCCAGCCTAAACATCATCGTGAGCCCGGTGCTGAATATGGACAAGCATAAGCTAGATACCTCCCAGGGTAACCTCGACGCCCACGTAGACAAGAATAAACACTGCAAGGAGATGGACCTCTCTCAATGAAAGTATCTGTCTCAGATGACTATTTTCGCTTTGATGCTGCTCGCCTGCGGGCTGTCCGATCTGAGCCAGGCACTCTTCACGTAATGTGAGAGCTGAGTACTACGCAAAGTCGTAATAGGAACGGACCATCCTGGCTTTTCAAGCGGAAGACTGAGACCAGCAAGACGGTGTTTGTCGATGCGATAGCCAACGAGACGAGATAGTGGAAAGACCAATGTGGAAGTTGAGCAAATTGGGTGGCCACGAGTGGCGACGAGAGTGCCCCAGCCCCTTCAACATTCAACACATAAGTACCCGTCTCAAGACAATGCACAACTGGCCCATACCATAAGCCTAGTGTTCATTCAGTAAAATCCGAGAATGAAGGGATAAACATACGGCATGCAAGATTCCCATTTTTGCTGCTGCATTGTCTTTGAGGCAAGCCACAAATCCATTCGCCTGAGCGTCCTAGAAAGGGATCTGACAATAGCGAAAACCGTCAAGACAAGCAACGGACCTGCAACGCCATACCGATGCCATTGATAGCATACCCCAGCACGAACACTGGGAATGGTAACGCAGACGCCTCGATACAATACC
>JBBPNZ010000293.1:0-24699 GCA_038091195.1 Phylloporus rhodoxanthus | reverse complement strand
AAAGGAGGTAGGTCTGGTGATCAAAAGGAAAGCGGAATACAAGTAAAAGTGATCGCCTCTCCAGTTGGAGCGATGAGAAGAAAAGAGAATCAGGATGAGGCGATGAAAGAGAAGAGAAATCGTAACAGTCATGGAATTTTTGAGATTCTGGGATCTGTAGCAGGACCTCAGCTTGTGCTGCTCGGTGTTGGGAGTTGGAATAATTGAGCAGGTCTTTCCGTTGGAGGTCGTCATGGTATTTGCATGCTATGTTGGCTATGTCAGATGATTTTGTTGTTATCTTATCAGACACAGGGTCATATAGAGCATGTATTATATCTCTGGGTTTGTGGGGGTTATGTAGTTTGGTCCAGTACTTATTGAGTTTTTCTCCTTTGTCAAACCAGCAGGCTTGAGCTTTTGCCCGCTCGTTATGGTTGACTTTCTGGTCAAGGTGTTGTTGTTCTTGGCACAGGAAAGTGAGGTGGGTGTGGAGTTCGTCATTGGTATCAAGGTCATCATGCTGTTTGATATCCTACATGTCCTTTTTCAGGGCCTTGATTTTGTTCGTCATTTTGGCGATCTGTTTTTTTGCTATTTTTTTAATATGGGATATGATGCGTTGTTTAAAGGTAGCCCACTGCAACTGTGGCTGTTGATCATGTGGGGGTTCAGACTCAAGGCCATGTTGGAACTCAATGCCCACCGCTATGATGTCATTCAACAGTTTTTGGTCAGAGAGTAGTGCAAGGGGCATCGTCCATCGCCCAGCACCAATAAAGGGGAGCAAGAGAGGGCTTATACAGGTTAGGACCATTTTGTGATCAGATAGGATAAGTGTATCAGTGATTTCCCAGTCTGACAGTGTGTGAGTGAGGCTGCGCTCGACATAGATTCTATCTAGGCGCGAGGTGGAGTGTATATTACTCATAAAGGTGAATGCCCTGGTGTTGGGGTGGTCATGTCACCAGGCATCACAGGCATTGATTGACTCTCTGAAGTTGCACAGGGCTTCGACAGCAGCGAAGTCATCATAGTGTGCTGGGGCTCTATCAAAGAGGTCTTCCGTGATGTTGAAGTTGCCAAGTAGCATATCTACCTGTTCGATTTGGAGGTCGTCCAGTTTACATCGTAGTGCCATCCAGAACGGAGGGTGTTCTTGTGGGGCATTGGGGGCGTATACGTTCAGTATTGTGAGGGTGGCTTCATTTGCCCACTTTATTGAGAGGAGGATCACTCATCCTGGTAGCAGTTCAGTGGATTGTGTTTGGTCTGGGTTTAGTCTCTCTTTGTTGATAACAAAGGCAATGCCAGCGGACGCACTCGGGTTATTGGGGTTTATGGAGGTGTGTAGAGTGATCCGTTTGCCAAAAAGTAGGTCTATATCTGTGATATGTTTGTGGTCCAGGTGTGTCTCTTGGAGACAAAGGATACTTGCTTCTGACACATTAGTCTGTGGACATCTGTCCATTTTGAGATCTGGTTTCGGGAGGTCGCATGCGAGTGGGAGCAACCGTTGATGTTCAGGGTGGCGAGAAGCACATTGGACTGTGATTTTTTGGAGTTTGATGGTGGGTGTGCCGCAACGGGTGGGGTTTGGGCACCAGGTTCAGGGATGTCATCTTCCTGAGCAGGTGGAGCAGGATCGGCTTGTGGACCATTCTCCGCTAAGGTGGGACCGCAGTGTAATGCAGTTTGTGTGTTTGTGGCCGGTGAGCCACGATCAGATGTTCGGGTTGGTTGGTTGTGTGGTGCAGGGTCAGCTGGTTGGCTGCTTTCTGTGAGTGCGGACCCACCTACCATCGCCCTGCTGCCATCATCAAGGCTGACCCCAGTGGCCTGTGGGTCAGTCCCTCTGGCATTAGGGAGGCACGAACCGAGACCAGAGAAATTCAAACCAGAGTGTTGGAGCCAATTGGCAGACAAGGAGAAAGACGTGGTGGCTGGTTCTACTCACACCCACTGCCAAGCCGCTAAGTGGGGGAGGAGAACATGTCCTAGTTTCTCGTGGGGGGTTTATGCTAGGGTTTGGAGGGGGCGTGATGGACTGATTGTCCCTCCTGAAGTCTAGCTTCGTTGTAAAGACACGGAAGCCCTTGACCTAAATAGGTCGCCACTTGGGTTGGGGAGGCAGCGCTTTCCTGTCCCGCGCACGGTCAGTAAATGTAGGCGCGCCTTGGGCGATGGGCTGTCATGATTGTCCCCAGCAATCATGATGAGAGTGTCAGCGAGGCATCTGTCCCATGCTCTCCATCAAGAATGGTTTTTGCCTGCTGGTCTCCAGGGTGGTTGGTGATGAGAGGGTATCTATCAGTTGGGTATTCAGATATTCAGAGATGGGTGAGGGATAGGGCCTATGCATCAGTAAAATTACACTATGCTTTATCTGGCTTTATATGTCTTATTTGGCTTGTCAAACTACATATCATGTACAACATTATCAACCATTGTTCCATAACATTAAAAACATTGACTACACTACATTTGAACACAAATGAAGCTTGAGAATGGGTTTTTGAACAAGTTTGAGATGTTGTGATAGTCAGCTAAGCCAAATAAGACACATAAAGCCAAATAAAGAACATTGTAAAGTTACTGATGTGAGGACCCAAGTTCTGATGGCACAGTAGTGTGTCGTGGGCAGTCATGGGTATGCATGGGCTCAGGTGGTGTGTCGAAATGTTGTGGATCTATATCTTTCAGACATGGGGGTGGTTATGGGTTCTTTTTCTTTTTTAAGCGTCGTGGAGGGGGCTTTTCAGATGTTTTTCGAGCGTATGTGCTCGCCTTGCCCAGCCTTTTGGGCGTGGGAAAAACCGTCCGTGGTGATGGTACAGGTTCAAGGAGCCCCCGGAACTACATTGTCTACTACACAAGCTAAATGGTATAGGCTTGGTTGTCACGAATATTAGCCGGCCACGTCCCACAAAGCGAACCTTTGTTTCATTGAATGTTTCCATGTAAGCGATGGAAAGAGTGGGAAATAGGCTTTAGAAGACTGTCAGGGATCTTGCGAGCTTTCTCTTGGCCATGTGGTTCGTAGGTTTTAAATTTGTGCGTTCCAAGGCATGATTTTGAAACTTGCTTAGTGACCCAATGTGGGGAAAACGGTTGTCCCTGAGGGGCTTTTAAAAGGCTCCCAGTAGAGATCTGCCAAGTGGATCTCTGGAGATTTATTTTTTCCCATCCCACATCAAGGACATACGGTAGTACCTTTGAGCCCCATCGCGACCCTTGACAAGCTAGCCCAAGGGCCGATCACCGCATTATGGGGGTACGGCTGCCGTTGAGGCAAACCCGCGGCATTCCCAGGTCGGTTCGCTGTTCTTACACTGATAAAACACCTCTGTCATGCTGTCCCGATTTCCAACTTTGTCTGCTCTCTCCTCTCACACTCACACTCACACTCACCGCTCCTTACTACTACCCCAACGATGCTCACCAGCGTCACATGGCTGGACCTATGTCTTGCAGGTGTCGGTCTCTACCTTGTCAACAAGATGCTATCCAAGATGCAACCGGCTCCCTTCCCCCCGGGTCCAAAGGGTCTCCCTCTTGTTGGTAACATCGCTGACATGCCCTCCATCAAGCCCTGGCTCACCTTTGCCGAGTGGGGCCGAAAATATGGTATCTGCCCCCTCTTCTCTCTGTGGCGACTCGTCTGAGTGTGTTCCAGGCGACATTGCCCATGCCGAAGTCCTCGGCCAGCACATTTTCGTGCTCAACAGTGCCAACGTCGCGATGGAGATGCTCGAGAAAAAGAGCTCCGTGTACTCTGACCGCCCCGTCCTTCCCATGGGCGGGGAACTGGTCGGGTGGAAGGACACGCTCGTTCTCCTTCCCTATGGCGACCGTCTCCGTGAATACCGAAAAAATTTTGCACGTGTGATTGGCAGTCGCGCTGCGATGGATGCGTTCCATCCCACCGAGGAAATCGAGACGCATCGTTTCCTGCAGCGCGTGCTTGCCAAACCTGGCCAACTGCAGCAACACATTCGCCATACTGCGGGTGCCATCATTTTGCGCATTTCGCATGGATACGAGGTCAAGGAACACGATGACCCATTTGTCGACCTTGCAGATCGAGCTGTCGATCAGTTTTCCAAATCGACGGCGACTGGGGCTTTCGTGGTAGATGTTATTCCAGCCTGTATGTCTGTCATGTCCAGACGAGGTGTTTCATTCACGGGTTGGCAGTGGCGCATGTTCCTGACTGGTTCCCTGGTGCGGACTTCAAGATCAAGGCCAAGAAGTGGCGCGCGACACTGGAAGAAATGGTTGAGCGACCCCACCAGTTTGTCAAGGACCAGATGGTGAGCAGATACGTGACACGTTGGTAGACGTGACCATGACAAGTGCTAGTCTGCGGGTGTCGCATCTGAGTCGTTTGTCTCGAATTTGCTTGAGGAAAAGACGCTCTCTGCCGAGGAAGAACACGTTGTGAAATGGTCCTCGGCATCGTTGTATTCTGGTATGTGATTTCCATTTTTGGATGAGAGTGTGCTAAAAGATGTGCAGGTGGTGCGGATACGGCAAGTGTCATGCATTTCTTGCACGTGCTGTTCACATATCGCCATATAGACCGTTTCTGCAATCTACTCGCTCTTCTTGGCGTTGACGCTCTTCCCAGAGGCGCAGAAGAAGGCCCAGGCAGAGATTGACGCCGTCGTTGGCTCGGATCGTCTCCCGAGCTTTGCTGACCGTGATTCCCTCCCGTATGTAGAGGCTCTCGCAAAGGAGGTCCTCCGCTGGAACTCCGTCGCACCGACAGGTGCGTGTCTCGTCACAGCCATCGCCAGCCCCCCCCCTCACATCACAGCAGGTGTCCCCCATCGCGTGATCGAAGACGACGTGCACGATGGCTACTTCATCCCCAAGGGCTCTCTGATCCTCACCAACATTTGGTATGCACCCAGCTACGACTGTCTCCCTTGACCAATGCGTTTTGGACAGGTACATGCTGCACGACCCTCGGACCTACTCTGAGCCCGACGAGTTCATGCCTGAGCGCTTCCTCGCTCGGGATGGCAAAGAGCCAGAGGCTGACCCGCGCACCATATGCTTTGGATTTGGGAGGCGGTGTGTCTTCTTTGGTCGTGGCGGGCCAGGCTGACTCTCTTTAACAGTATCTGCCCCGGCCTCCACTTGGCTGATGCGTCTGTGTGGATATCGGTCGCAATGTCGCTTGCGGTGTTTGACGTGTCGAAGATCGTCAAGAACGGCGTGGAGATCACGCCAGAGATTGACCCATCGACGGGTACCATCAGGTGAGCTGCGTGCGCGACCGTTGGACATGGCGCTCATGTCCTGCAGTCACCCAAAGCCGTTCAAGTGTTCCATCAAACCTCGCTCAGCCAAGGCGTTGGAGTTGATACAACGAGACCCCGTGCACTAATTTGTCGTAGCTAATATTGAATTTATTTACTTGTCCTCGGACGACCGGACACGTGTATGGGCTCATCCGAGTGATCCGGACTGTGGGAGGATGCGCTCGAGTGCGGCGCGGATTGTCTCAGCAAAGGCGGCGTCGGACAGCAGCGGGGCCTCCGCCACTGCCCGCTCCAGTACAGGGTATCTTTGGGGGCGTTGGATCGCGTGCAGAACAAGCCATTAGTACTCACCGGTCCATCTCCCCCATCAGCTCACGATACACAGCGTCCTGGCTCTGCCTGATCAACTTGTCGTCCGACGCCAGTCGCTCGCGCGCAATCTCATACATTCGACTTTGCAAAGCTGCATGGCGTTCCTGCACGAATGCATGAGTACAGAACAGTGCGATAAAGTGGACCTACGCTGCGCTGAAACGCCGCCAGCAGTTCTCGCCGCAGACGGTCAAACTCGCCAGACTTTTTGAATCTACATCCATTCAGCACCAGCCAGCACGAAAAGAGAGGCCACTCGCTCGTCAATCAGTTGTTCTGGGTTCCTCGTCGTCATCGTTTGCTTGAGTTTGAGTGGCTGTGCTGTATCTACTTGATTACCATCTCCAATGTCCAAGGTATTCCCCCCACTCAAAAACGACCTTGTCCTTCGTGCAGCCCGTGGAGAGCACACAGAGCGCGCTCCAGTATGGGTCATGCGCCAGGCTGGCCGCTATCTCCCAGGTCATCACCCTCTTTATCCCCCCATGCCCATTTTCAACCCATCCCCCAGAGTTTAGAGAGCTCCGCCAGAAATACGACTTTTTTCAGCTATGCCAGGATCCAGAGCTCGCCACACAGATCACCCTGCAGCCCATCGACCGCTATCCAGAGCTTGACGCCGCCATCATCTTCTCCGACATCCTCGTCATCCCCCAAGCCTTTGGCATGGAGGTCCTCATGAACCCCGGTCCCGTCTTCACCAAACCCCTCGACGTCCCCGAAGACGTGCAGCAACTCGAGACAGAGCGCGTCAGCGAACGCCTCCAGTACGTGTACGACGCCATCACACTCACACGTCACCGCCTCGCAGGCCGCGTTCCGCTCATCGGCTTCTGCGGCGCACCCTGGACGCTCATGTCCTACATGATCGAGGGCGGCGCGAGCAAGACCCTCCAGAAATCCAAGACGTGGCTGTTCAAGCACCCCGAGGCGTCCCACGCGCTCCTCGCGCTCATCACCGACGCCTGCATCGCCTTCCTCGTCGGCCAGGTCGCCGCAGGCGCACAGGTACCTTTTGCCGCACACCGTGTTCCGTGCGCTCACGCAGCCCAGCTTCTCCAGGTGTTTGACTCCAACGGCGGGGACCTCGCCCCGCACGATTTCCAGCAGTTTTCGCTGGCGTATGTTGAGCGCATCGCGCGCGGCGTGAGGGCGCGGCTGCGTACACGCGCGCTCCCGTGCGTGCCGCTGATTCTGTTCGCCAAGGGCGCGTCGCCTGCGCTCGCCGCCACCGCGACGTACGACGTGATCGGGGTGGAGTGGACGGTGGATGCGAGGGACGGTGCGATCCCGCGCGAGGTTGCGCTGCAGGGTAACCTCGACCCCGTCGTGCTGTACGGCGGCCGGGACGCCATCGAGCGCGAGGTGAAGCGCATGTGCACCGAGTTCCGCACCGTTCGTCCCTCCACCGGCTGGATCGCTAATCTGGGACATGGTATCACGCCCGGCGTGGACCCAGATGATCTCAAGTGGTTCTTCGAGTGCGTACACAGATATTCCAGAGTGGAGAAAGAGTAGCTTAGTTACGTGATCGCATGCTCCGTACGTTTGTCATTGAATGGTTGATGTACACAAGCAAGGCAGTGTGAATGTGTGGATGAAGATTGCTAAACCGTTTACAATGCCAGATCATGATAAATAGCGACAGAGAGCGATGACGAAAGCTTAAACCAAGGTCGACCCGCACAGTCCCTGCTATGCGACAACGTCAGCGGCACTAAAACTGCTCCTCCTCCGCCGTACGGGACGTGGTCCAGGTCGTTGCGTGGCTTTGGACGCCGGAACGACAACGGCAGATGCACCGTTCGTCATCCATGCATTCGACGACGGCTTCGACTTGGCTCCCGCAGCCATCTCCGCCAGGGTTCTCGTCACATTATTCCGCTTCGCCAACGTGGGCAGCCTCGACGGCGTCGGCGACGGTGGTGGCTGGGGAACCCGACGCGCCGAGGGCGCACCAGCACCCCTGGCCACCGTCCGCACAGTCGTCCCCGCCAACCTCGGTATCTTGTTGGGCGGTTGCACCGACTTCGTCGTGCTCGTCACCGATGGCGGTTTCCGGTTCGCGGCAACCGCAGACCGCAGCACGCGCGTCGGTCGCTGCTCCGATGTCGTCCCTCTTGCGCCTGTTTGCCGCGTGGTCGTCTTGGCACGTTGCCGCGTGGCAAGGGGCGCCGCACCAAGCGCTGGAAGGGTATCATCCGCCTCCTCTGCTTCATCGTCCGAATCCACCGCGATCCGTTTCGCCATGGGTGTCTTGCGGGGCTGCCCAGGGGGTGCGATCGCATGTGCTTTTGCTGCGGCAGCGGCCACGTGTCGACTTGGCGTCACAGGGGGCAAGGGTATCGGAGCAACAATGGGCGTCACCCTGCCATCCTCTCCCATCTCCTCGTCCTGCTCTGCAGGTGGTGTCACGGGTGTCACGACCGGTACTGCGGCCGTGGCAGCGGCAGCCTGCACCCGTTTTATTTCATCCATTGCCGCCCATTTTGCCCATTCCAGTTGCTTGAGGTACATGTATTGTTGTTGGGGACCCACTACGCTTCCCGGACGGACGATGCGCATAAAGGCGATCGCTTCCGAGGCCGTGAACCCGTATTTCCAGATGAGATAGGCACCGATCAAGGTGCCTGTTCGTCCCAAACCTGCTTTACACTGATGGATAATTGTTACCACGCGCCCGAGTAGCGACAAGGAAATTGAGAGGAGGAAAATGGCGCACATGAACAGCAATTACTCCGCCAGTTTCCACTATGGCGTCGGACAGATCGATAAATGTCCGCACAATCTCGTCTGTTGGGTTCGTGCCGTCATCGAAATAGAGTTCCTGGTGGTTTATGCCGCGATCGAGGAAGAGTTGTTTATCGTACAGCTCGGTATTCAGACGGACTACAAGCTTTATGCCGCGCTTCTCAAAGTAGTCGAGACAGCTGCAGAACGGGGCAGATAGTTTGCGCTGTAGGGCAAGGTCAGTAGTGGGAGAACGGGTGGGGATTGCTGTTCCTGGTCGGGACGGAAAGGAGGGATCCGCAGTAGCTTGCTTTGCATCCTTCTGATTCTTGATCCAGGTGGAATCCACGGGGGATGCGAATGCGATAAAGTTGGGTGTTATCCAGTTCCAGTCGCCGTTCTCGACTTTCTCATAGAATTCATACTCTTCCACGCTGAATTCATTCATATCGCACAGACCATTCTGCATGGCCTTCCACATCCCCCACAGACAGTCCTGAATGTTGAGATTGAAGTCAGAGGGACCACGACCAGCGTCACGGAAGGGCATGAACTCGATCTCGGCGATCGGATGGAATGCTTCCCACGGTGTACGACGTTGGACGATCATCTGAATAGAGTGAGGGCAGGGATGGGAAATTGGTGGCACACATACAACATAGAGTGCCATTAGCAGCGCGGCATTCGCTTTCCGCCGAGGGTCATCGGAAGAGTACAACACGAGGCGATGGGACAGCAGGTCCTTGTCCTGTTATGGAGTTATCAGGGCAGGAGCGTGTTGGGCTGTGGGACACGCACTTCGAGGAGTTCGTGGATGAGGATGCAGGCCTTGTAGACCATTGCGAGGTTGAGTGGGCCCCAGTCCTGGAAGAAGGAGAGATAGAGGAGCTGGTCGTCGATCGTGAAGTAGTAGTAGGTGGCGTCATCGTCTGGGGATGCGGATGGACCGCCTGTTGGTCGTGCGCGTACGCGGGGGGTGCTGGACTCTGGTGACTGGTTGTTGAGCGTGTGTGGGTTGGGCAGTGGGTGTGGAAAGGTGGTAAAGTAGAGCCTGTGGGGTGTGAGTAGGACGGAAGGGGGGGAGGAGGAGAACATGCCTATCGCCAAAGTGGCAGAGTGGCTGGCACCGAGGTGGCATGGGCGCGAGAATAACGAGCGGTGGCAACGTGCCTCAAGGAAGGTAAAGAAGGACTCCTTGGAAAAGGAAACAGGTACCGTGACCGTCGCGTTCGGCCAAAACAACTACAAACACACCCACATAAACCCTAATTTAGGGTTAGGGGTCATCGCGTTGTTTGGCCTTGTTGGGGCACGCGTACCATCCCTCCACCATGCCCGACAACCAGATATTCAAGGTGCCTTTCTTTCCTTGTCCCATGTCTCCCGCTCACTTGTTCTCAAGGCGACCTACAGCGGTATACCCGTTTATGAAATGTGCGTCACTTTCCAACCGTACTCACACTTGCTCATCCATCGCGCCCAGGTTGTGCAAGGGCGTCGCAGTCATGCGGCGCCGCTCAGACTCGTGGCTCAACGCGACCCAAATACTCAAGGTCGCAGGCTTCGACAAACCTCAGCGCACCCGTGTCCTCGAACGAGAGGTCCAAAAAGGCGAACACGAGAAAGTACAGGGCGGTTATGGAAAATACCAGGGTCATTCCTCTCTTTCCCATCATTCCTCTATTCTCATTCATCCTACAGGTACATGGATACCGCTCGAACGTGGTCTTGCTCTCGCGAGGCAGTACAATTGCGATGTAGCCCTTCGCCCCATCATCGAATTCCAGCCCGCCGCAAAGAGCCCTCCCCTCGCTCCAAAGCACATCGTGGCCTCAGCCTCCGTCGCAAGACCCGTTCGTCGCGCCGCAGCATCGGTTGCAGAACCAGGTCCCGCCCCTGTTGTATCCCGTTCGCGCCGTCACCCTGACGCTGAAGACGACTCGGAACCGGAAGTCGTCTCTGAACCCGCTTCAGAAGATGGCTCGATGACATCTTCTCCTTCACGCCGCTCGTCCAGTTCACGTACGCCTTCTCCCATCGCTGACGCATTCAACCAAGCGGACACGTCAGAAGATCGGAGGCACGGCGTGCGACGTAAGCCGTCACGACGTCACCACACCGACCGTTTGGATGACGCTTCCGAAGATGACATCGCCACACAGGCCAACGGTACGGATGATCCGCGCGCTTACAGCGATCAGATCCTCGAATACTTTATTTCCGACACAAATCAAATCCCACAAGTCCTCATCTCTCCTCCACCCGACTTTGACGCGAATATGGCCATTGACGATGACGGGCACACTGCATTACACTGGGCCTCAGCAATGGGCAGGCTCCGTATCGTAAAGCTACTCCTCACAGCCGGAGCCGATATATTCAAGGTCAACAAGGCAGGCCAGACTGCACTCATGCGCAGCGTCATGTTTGCAAACAATTACGATGTGCGAAAATTTCCGGAGCTGTACGAACTCCTCCACCGCTCTACTCTCAACATTGACAATTACAATCGGACCGTCTTCCACCACATCGTTGATGTTGCCATGTCCAAAGGCAAGACACATGCGGCGCGTTACTACATGGAGAGCGTGCTCAGTCGCCTAGCCGACTATCCTCAGGAACTGGCAGACGTGATCAACTTCCAGGATGAGGACGGCGAGACCGCGTTGACTATGGCAGCCCGCTGCAGAAGTAAGCGCCTCGTTAAACTCCTCATCGATCACGGCGCAGACCCCAAGATCGTGAACCGTGATGGAAAGAGTACAGAAGATTACATCCTCGAGGACGAGCGTTTCCGGTCGTCTCCAGGACCAACTACCCGGCACTCGGCCATGTCATTTCGTAACGCGCAAGCTGCATATCCTTTGGCTGCCGTTCCCCCTCCTATCCCCGCAAGCGTAGCATTACATCATTCGGTATCCGCTCAGAAGGCGAGCACGAAATGTGTCGGCGACATGACGGGCATGCTTGATAGTCTGGCTACATCTTTTGATCGCGAGCTACAGGACAAGGAACGGAATATGAATCAAGCCCATGCACTCTTGCAAAATATCCAACAGGAGATTCTCGAGAGTCACCGAGCGGTCAATCAACTCAAGACGCAAGCGGAGGGGCTACAGCTAGCGAAAGGGTTATTGTCGGAGCTGGAAAGCCAGCTGTTGGAGAAGATGGGGAGAAGATATCGGTTGGGCTGGGAAAAGTGGGTCAAGGACGAGGAGAACCGGGAAAAATCAGTCCGAGATGCGGCGGATGGGGAGCTCAAGATCACGCCCATGACTGTTCCTTACCGGACGGACGACGACGCCGAGGTCGAGGCGACGGAATCGGGAAAGGAGAGAGACAAGGATAAGAACAAGGGGAAGCGGAAAGCGCTTCCCCAGGAAGAGGATATCACGGATCTTGTTGCGCTGTACGCTGACGCGCCGAGTGACCCAGATGCAATCAGGGAGGTCTGCGAAGTGATTAGAGAAGAACTAGGGCATCGACGCAAGCGGAGGAAGGGACTTTTTGACCAGCTGATTGAATTCCAGGCCAAGGCAGGAACGGGCGGGCGGATGGCCGAGTACAGGAGGCTCATTGGTGCTGGATGTGGAGGTGTACCACCATCGGAGGTGGATAACGTTATTGGAATGTTGCTCGAGGTAGGTCGCGCTTGTTCGACGGGCGCCGATGGCGTTATTCATATCTCTTTCAGACGCTTGAGATGGAAGAGTCGAGTACTGCTCCGACAACATGGACTGGGATAAAAGCAGGGCCGCATGCCATGGCAGTCAGTTGATTAGTAGTTCAGAGTGTACAGGGGTAAATGCTTAGTCAACTAAATTTTGGTGTCTGTTGGTGTTCCCGACCCACCATTAGCCATGTCGTTATCAAGGATTCAAGTCCTCAAGGGTACTACCAAGATACCATGGACAAAGAACTTCCGACACCTCCTTCCTGTCCCGAAGCATTGGCTGGAAAAACGGTCACGCTATGACCCCAGTATCAAAGCAGTTCCAGCAAAGGACCGTATCAAATACTGGAATGTCGTCCCCGGCGACAAGATACGCATTCGTGGAGAGGGAAGCAAAGTTCACGAGGTTTTGAGCATAAACAAGTTCTCAAACCGCGTCTACCTCAAGGGTATCACCAAGGTGCGCTGCAAGTTGGGTGATCCAAGCGCTGCCTCTCCAATCATTATGACAGGGAGCAACGTCTAATAAGGCGCCCGTCAACAGAAGCGTGCATTATTCTAGGTGTCAACTCTTCATGGGCACTCATAAAGTGACGAGACCAAATGGAAAAGAAAGGGAGATCCAGTGAGCACGTCTCTCCCCGTTCCCTACGCGATGGTGAAAAACAGCCAATGATAGGGTGTTTGCGCAACGGGTTGGCGTGAGGGACCCGTATTGGCACCCCGGAATTCGTCGTTTCGATTGGAAACGTATCGCGCTCGCGACGGTGCCTGCACATTTCAAAAAGACCAGCAGGATTCCCCTCGTGGTACCATGGCCCAAACACGAGTTTCCGGAACGACCAGGAGGTGTGTGGTATCATCTACAGCATGTCTGGACCCGCCGTGACACGCCAATAGCCAACCAGTTTTACGATACCACCAAGAATACGGTGCTCAAGATTACCTACCAACCACCGGACGTCAAGAAACCTAACCCAGCTGACGAAAATGCGTATTTCAAGGCGCTGTTCAGTCCTCAGCCGAGATCTTTTGACGAATCCAAGCCGATGGAGTACCACGTCGCCAAGGAACTTTCGAACCCGCATAGTCGCGCCAAGAAACAGACCCGCTGGCAGGCCGCCAAGGTTCGTAGGGCCGAGCTTCTCAAAAAGTTTACGGAACGGGAGCTCATGAACCTGAACGGCCGGCCGGCGAGGATCGCGCGCGCTGAAGGCGTGTTCAAGTTTAGACAGAAGGTAGAGGAGGAACGTAAAGCAGAGAAGAAGAGACGTTGGTTGACGGCGGAGCGCGTGGCCAAGATGGAGAGAAAGGCGAAACGCAAGCAGAGGAAAGGGCAGAAGCAAAAGGACAAGTTGACGCAATTGGTACTCAAGGAGGCTGCGAACCAAGTGATTCCTGCGGAGTCTCGGACGTAGAGTTTGCTCTCCTTTCTTGCATTATACTTGAGCTTGCTATATATCACATCAACTTACGCCAAGTACGTTTTAACATATGAATAGATCACTCAGTGGAAGACGGATTGGTTAGGCAATTGACTACCTCATATGCCCGCCCCACGCATCCTTTACAGTACACTTTCATTCTTGATACCCTACTTGAATCAACGAGCAATGAAATCCTCGCTGGTCGAAAGCTGCTCATCGAGAGATTAGCACGGACGGAAGTCGAGATTCTATGAGACGTGTCGCAAGGTCCACAGTTCGCTCCTTCAAAAAAACTCAACGCAAAGAGCGGCGAAGATGGAAAAAAAGGCAAGACGCAGGAGGAAAGCGCAGATGGAACAGTTGACCCGCTGATTGGCGTCCAAGAAGGCTGCAAACCGAGTGATTTCTGTTGCAGCCTCGGTCGTACTGTGAAGTGAGCTCAGTTCCTGATGGTTATATCCGGACTTGCGTCATCTCGGGGGTTGAAGCGAATACCGGTGGCCTTTCGGCTCCCAAAGTCCAACACTACCAGTTCCACTAACGCTTTTCTATACCCTGGAATTAGCAGAATGGCCGACTCTCGTGCCAAATACCACCCTATACCATCCTCGGAGGATGAAGCCTACCACTCGTCAGACCTCCACGAGACCGAAGATGATGGAGATAACAATATTGATTCAACAAGCAGATGTATCTCTACCAAAGCTCAAGCTGGCTGGACGTACTTTGTTCTGGGCTGCGCCATTCTACTACCTTGGAACGGTGATGCATCTTGCTAAACGTCTTGCATCGCTGCTCATAACCGTACTTAGCCATGATCAATGCTACGCCGTTTTTCTTGTCCCGACTAGTCGGTTCCCCGCTCTACCAGACCTTCAGCTCGTCCATGGCTAGCGTCTATACCCTCACCATGCTAGTCTGCCAGTTTTACTGCACAATCACTTCAAAACAGGTCCGTGTGTTTCGCTAAATGTCTGATGGCGGACGTTGACACTTGGTAGTCGTCTCCATCTCGCCGCATATTCACGTCCATCTCTGGAACGATCATCCTTATTGCATCCCTCTGTTTCAGCACGTCTGTTCAAGGCACACCACTCAGATTTTACGCGTTTGCTCTCTTCAACGCGTGTTTTTTGGCTATCACGACCAGCTACCTGTGTACGGCTGTCTTTGCTGGGGCAGCAATATTCGGTGCATCGTTCCTGCAAACTGTGTTGGCAGGACAAGCGGCCGTCGCGGTTGCAGTCAGCGTTGTACAGCTTGTTAGCGCCGTGATTTCTCTCTGGGGTTCCGCTTCAAATTCCGTCACAACGGTGATCATTGAAGGTGCAGATGGCCAGGCCGAAGCGATGGCCGCTCGTATTTTCTTTGGTGTCTCGACTGTTTTTCTTGGGATCACGTACGCTGCGTACGCGTGGTTGGCGAGGCAGCCTTTTTACAAATCGGTTACTGACGTGCTGGAACGACACCGTCGAGTTGCAAGTCCTGAAGAGCTCACCGGGCTAGTCGCGAGTGACAGCAGGCCGTCCACGGGAAGCAATTCGAACGCTTTTCGCGTTTTCAAACAGAATTGGATTTTTATGTTTTCTGTCATGTATGTGTTTATGGTCACTCTGGTGAGTGTCTACTTCGTTGTTGCGATCGCTTTCTGACTGGTGAAATGTTGAATCAGGCGGTATACCCTGCCATTACAGTCCGCGTGCGTTCCGTGGATCCTAGCATCCATCCCCTGCTTTTTACTTCAGTCCACTTCGTGGTTTTCAACTTTGGGGATCTCATTGGGCGATACAGTTGCTCACTCCCCCGACTAGTTGTCTGGTCCGCCAAGAAGATCTTAGTTATGGCCCTCTTGCGGACGCTTTTCATTCCCTTGTTCATGCTTTGCAACGTCGACCAACCCACAGGGACCCCGATCTCTCCGATCATCAGTTCCGATATCCTTTTCATGGTAATACTGCTGGCAATGGGATACACAAATGGTTATGTTGCGACCCTCGCCATGCTTGCTGTTTCGTCTCTTGAGCATAATCCAAGGTTGCAGGGCATCCGCGAAGACGTAGATGTCGCGGCAACGCTGGGGGGCGCTTTTTTGAATCTCGGCCTTGCTCTTGGTTCACTGTCTAGTTTCGGTGTTCAGGCTCTGATGTGATATTTGTAACTGGCATAGATGACAATACCCATAATTAATGATACTTGGTGCGCTACCGTAGCGCACTCGGTACACCTGGCAAGCGAGGGGCGAGATCCTTGGTTTGAGCTGCTTGTCTTCTCCTACGGTGATCAGCCGTTCTAAGGGCAAAGATATTCCGATGCAAGACATATCGTTCGTGCGTCGGCCGTGGGGGCTCTGACAGAGCGCTCGGTGTGGAGGCGACCATGGCAGGTTTCTCGCCCTGAGCGCCGTCCGCTTTCGCGCCCACGTCCGCGTCCTTCCCCTCTCCCTCTTTTGCGCCCTCTGTCGCGTCCTGGCCGTCTTTGTTTCCCTGCACCTTGTCCTTTTTCTGGCGCTGCTTCTCCTCCCACTCTTCTTTCACTTTCGCGATCTCCTCCGGGCTGACAGAGGGCTTTTTGGGTGGGTCTGGGTCTGGCGCGCGCGTTGCGAACCCGCGATCAGTGAGGTGGACGGGACACGTGTAGAGGAAATCCGTCGTGTTGATCGTCGCGAGGACGGTCACCGTCGGCTTGTTGCATACGTAGCATGCTTTGGCGGTGGCAGCGGCCTGGCGGACATAAGGGTCATCGACGAGGGCGAGGTGGGGGACGTACCCGCTTGTAGTAGAGATTGGCAAAGGCCATGAGGGTAATGGGCACAGCGTGCGTCAGACACGATCACCGTTCCAGCCCGCGTCCGCAGGATAAAACCGTTCAACAAACGCTCCCTCAGTTCATATTTTGCGATGGCGAGCACGGTAGGACAGGTCATCAAGTGCAAGGCGGCGGTTTGCTGGGGTGCCGGCGAGACACTGCAAATCGAGGAGGTCGAAGTCGCACCTCCCAAGGCTCACGAAGTGCGCATCAAGATCCTTTACACTGGTACATATCCATCATGATCTGAGCTGTACGCAACTAGAACTGTTATCCTATCAGGTATATGCCACACCGACGAGTACACTCGCAGTGGCAAGGATCCCGAGGTACGTAAGGTGATTCGAGGCAGATTACACGTACGATCGACTCGTCGTATCAGGGATTGTTTCCGGTGATCCTAGGCCACGAGGGCGGAGGCGTCGTGAGTGATCGTGTGCCGTCTACTGCACCACATCTAATTCCAGGCAGGTGGAATCAATAGGCGAAGGCGTCACAAACATCGCTCCCGTATGTGACCCTGACTCGGCCCTGATTTCTGTTGAATGATCTACAGGGAGACCGTGTCATCCCATTGTACATCGCCGGCAAGTCTCTTTGTGAGGCGGTCGGACACTTTCGACTGACGCGCTGCAGAATGTCGTGAATGCAAGTTCTGCAAGAGCGGAAAGACGAACCTGTGCGGAAAAGGTAACTCGAGACATGTCGTCAAGACTTTGATCATATGCTCATCCAGGTGTCCAGTGAGGGCGACCCAGGGAAAGGGTCTGATGCCCGACAGCACCAGCCGATTTACCTGCAGAGGAAAACCAGTCCACCATTTCGTGAGCTGTCTCTGACCCCATTGATCGTTGTGCCAGACTTGTCTTGCATCCCAGATGGGCACCTCCACATTCTCGCAGTATACGGTCGTCGCGGACGTCTCCGTGGTTGCTGTCGACCCGGTTGCGCCACTCGATAAAGTCTGCCTCCTCGGCTGTGGTATCACAACTTCCTGGGGTGCTGTCGTGAAGCAACCCGGAATCAGTACGTTCTTCCCTTGACCATGTTCTTGTACGACATGCTCGCAGAGGATTCCAGCGTCGCCGTCTTTGGATGCGGCGCCATCGGTCTCGGGGTTGTCTCCACAGCCGCTATCGTCGGTGCATCCCGCATCATTGCCATCGATATTAGCTCCAACAAGAAAGACTGGGCTATCAAGATGGGCGCCACCGAGTTCATAAACCCCACCGAGCTTCCACAAGGGAAACAGATCCAGGACCATCTGGTGGAGATCACGGATGGCGGTTTGGACTTCACGTTTGACGCCACGGGAAATGTGCAGGTCATGAGAGCTGCGTTGGAAGCTTGTCACAAAGGATGGGGTGTATCGACCGTTATCGGTGTCGCAGCTGCTGGCCAGGAGATCTCCACGAGACCGTACGTGTTGGCGTGTCCTCGAGTCGTCCGAGCTCATGCGGCTGTCTAGTTTCCAGCTGGTCACTGGGCGCACCTGGCGAGGCACAGCGTTTGGAGGCGTAAAAGGTCGTACAGAGTTGCCCGGTCTCGTTCAAGGTATATCTGTTACTACGCCGGTTTTCCACACTATTGATGATGGAACAAAATCATTAGACTATCTTAAAGGGGCGCTCAAAATTGATGAATATATCACTCATCGCCGCGTGCTGAAAGACATTGACCAAGGGTTTCACGATATGCATGTACGTTGTACTTGCAAGGAGTCCACATTGTTATTGATGATCTGTCTAGGGAGGTAATTGCATCCGCTGCGTTGTTGACATGTCGTGAGCGTCTATAAGATTAAGTGAAGCCTCAATTCCTGGACTTGGAGGGGGAATTATCTAAGCAGCTTATGTAACTACCCTGACTGCACGCGAGATCTCAAATCGCTCATGTTTGGACATGTTGTAACAGGACTAGTCTGATGCGAGTAGTTATCACCCGGCATGTTCGCATCTCTCCCAGGGCCGTGGGTCCAGGAGCACCCGGAGGGCTTGATATTGTACCAAGAACTTGTATCCATCCTTTCAAATGACAAGGTATTAATATCACGATCTCACAACCTTAAATGTTTCCTTCCAGGAATTCCCTTCTTCCCGGTAACAGCGCCCCAGAGCACGACCAAAGCCGCTGCAACCTCTTTCCGCCTCACGCCTGATTTTATCCAGGCGCTCCTCAGGACTCCAACTACCACCATTAAGAACGATATATCTAAGCAGAGCCTCCTGACCACGATCAGCAATGGGGATCTATCGTGTCCACTTTTGAGGAAGAATGCAAGGAGACGTTGTAGGAATGAAAGATTGCGAAACAGGGGTTTCAGGACGAGCGACCACAGGCCCATGTCATCGAAATCCCATTGAAAGGGTTGGCGGACAGATTGTGAGCCCGCAGGACTGCCGCGACCAGACGAAGCGTGCGAAGGAGAGGCTTGAGCCTGTGGCTGGGAATGAATTACGAGGGGCAGCTCAAGGGTATCGACCCGTTCCGTGAGGGCTGCAAGATGCGCTTGCATGTTCTCCATGGCATGCTCTAGTGAGACAAATGCCGCCTGTGAGGGTGGTCTCGGATGGCCCGCGGTTGCGTCGCTGTGTCGAGAAGTGACAGGGTACCTATACGGGGGGCACGAGGATTGAGTTTGTGGCGCTACATCGCGAGTGGAGGACGACGGAGCAGCATAGAAGGTAGAAGTGTACACTGATACAGATGTGGCGCTCGGTGGATCCGCAAATGTGGATGGCGTTTCAAAATTAGGAAGAGGCTGCGCTGAAGGTAGGCTCGTTCTCCGCGGTGGAGATGAGGGAAGTGCATATGGACCTGTAAGAGGTGTCTTGTATCTCGAGGAAAACGAGATGGAGGAGTGGGGTCTTTGTTGCTGAGAAACAGCTGGGAGATCGCGCGTTTCGTCTGCTTCTTCGCCATCATCAAAGGTGTCGTCATCAGGAGCGGTTCTGAAATGCTGGCGGATTGATGAATGTTGAAAGTCCTGGAGTCTGGACGAGGGTATGGGAGAATCCTCTTCAGAAGCAGATGTTGAGGATGACGAGCCCCTCGATCCCGTGCGGGTCAACGTGACTGAAGGACATGGGCTCAAGACGAGGGTCAAGAAGAATTTTCAGATACATACAGCTTGAGACGAGGTTCTCAGGAGCGCCTCCAAAGGACAGCAATTCATCTATCAGGTCCTTTGCGACTGTCTTGTCCGAGTACTTGCTTAAAGCCTTAAAGTCATGTCAACGGAGGATGAAAGGGAGGTGTGATATATGCACTTTCAACAGGGCATCGACATAGAGTGATTTTGCTTCATATTGATTCAAGTCACGGTGTTTTGCCCAAGCATCCCTTGGAGACCATTAGCACGTGATTTTTGGGAGTCGCACGGTTGCGTACCATTTTGCTCGTCCAAGCATGTCAAAGATCCCTGGGCGTGAGGAGGTGACATTTCCGACGGTGGCTACAGCCGAATGGTGAGCCAAACTGGAGAAATGTGGGGATGAGGATGAAACCTTGCTTGTAAAGACTACACGAGATGAGTGCCGGTCAGGGTGTTCGGATAACGAGATACGAACCTGTACATGGTTAATTTTTCCTCATAGCCTGTTTGTATGGGCCCTGTTTTTGGGAGACTTTGGACGATCTCCACAGCACGGTTGAATTGAACATCGATGAGCTGCCGCGCGTCCATTCTGAAGGGAGACACCAAGCACGCAGTCAAGAAATGAAAGGAAATCTGGCTATGTCGGTGTCCATTACGCGTGACAGACTTGATGTAACTACCGCGTGACAGGCACAACTGCTCCGTAACTACACCCTACCGAATGCCAAGTATCCGAGGCTGACCAGACATTGAGCACGACGCAGCCTTGTTCGTGGATTCGACTCACTATATGTCACGATGTCCCCGTAGACCACTTGTACTTGAGTGACCCAGGTATCCTCTCTTCATGCTTGCTCACAACTTTGCCTTTTGTCTATTCAGCAGCGGGCGCCGTGCTTCAAAGCCCACACTCACCCCTCCAAACTAGCTTCCCCCACGCCTTGCCGTGTGTGCCCTCGTGTTTGAGGCACGTCCTAGTCACTTGCCAGTGGCAGTTCTCGATCCCCTTGTCGGTCCATCTGATCTGGTGAACCTTTTGACCGACGCCATCATTGGGGTACCGAGCGAGAACCTGATACAGGTTTGCCGGTGTCGTCCGGAGAGACGGAGGTAGTGGAGAGGGGAGTAACTTGAGGAAAGCGCGGGTCGCTGCTTGATTCATTGTCGAGACGGAAGATGTCCGAGTTCCCACGGTGACATGTCCCGAGTCTTTGCCAGACGAGTCGCAACAGATGTTTGTGGAATACCGCTGAAACCGACTTGGTCCCTCAGGGAACTCATCTCATCGTATCCATCGCCTACTCTCTCTTCGTCCACGTTTCAGCGTCTCCATGAGCTCTCCGCTCTCATCCCCCCAAAAAAGGGCACACTTGATCATGATACTACAAAGAAAGAGCTAGAAGAACTTGTCAAACTGGTCGAAGCCGTCAAACTTGTCAATGTAGACCATCCGGTGGAGGGAATCCCAGATGGACGCATTTGGGCAAAAGATACTGGCATCCCTCTGTCAAAAGAGCCGCTCGACGACAAGGTACAACTTCTTCACTATGCAAACCGGACACTAGATGGCATGTATGTCGTCGAAACTGATCGGGTCAGATGATACAACTGTGGTGTGTTTCATGGCCTTGGTCCAGGACCTTGCCTGACTTACAACCAAAGTAGGAGTACACTCTTGGAGGTATAAAGTAGCATCTTAGCATCACAAGAACTACAGACAAATTTAGTCTTGTTGATCACGACTTTACCAGTAGGGTGTGTCCGCCCGTTGACCCGAATCCATTGGCTCCCCGATCAGTCTCGTCGAGGCTCTTTGAAACAATCAGCGTCCCTCACGACACGCATCAAGATGACTGACCTCAACTTCCTCAACGTCTGGACTGCATATTTTTTCAATGACCAATTGAGCAATGCGATCACCCTCTTGCACTGAGCGATGACTTGGTTACCAGTCTCACTAGCTAAATACTTGAGGCGGCTTACCTTCAAAATCCTTGTCAGAAAGGTTGAAGAGCAAAACAAAAACTGTGCCACGGTAATCCCCGTCGATGACACCCGCGCCAGTATCAATCATAAACTTGGAAGCTGCAAGCCTTGCATTTAGACAAAGCAACATGAACTTGTCGACGCTTACCAAGACCACTGCGTGGTGCGACACGTCCATAGGTACCAAGGGGAACCGCGATGGATAGTTGAGTATCAATGAGTGCTTTCCCTCGTGCGGGAATCATCTTCTTTTCAGCACTTTGATGTAGTTTAATGCGATATGCTTGGAAGTAAATGATATGGGATACCTATAGAGGTCATATCCTGCGGCGAGGGGTGACCCTCGGGTGGGTAGTTTGGCTTTCTCTGAGAGCCTCTTGACTAGTAGCTTGGTTGAGGGTGCACTTTGCACCGAATCTGACCTTTTTCGCTTTTTCGCGGGTGTCTGCATCTCGAGTGCCATCGATGACTAGTGACTGGCAGTAACGCGTACGCGACGCATATTTACCATCGGACATTGAAAGCGTGTCAACTCCGACAACGTCAACGCGTCGAACGCCGCTTTCTTTTTTTCATGGATCTTTCTCAGCAAGAACTCCCATTGACGTCCTACTTTGCAAGCAAGCCTCGCGCTAACACCCGTAAGAAGAACAAGCTCACTGAAGAGGACCCATCTTCGGTGGCTCGCCCTTCAAAGCGGACAAAGAACGATGTGCGACGCTCTGTGCCACAGGGGTTGCCCACTCCAGTTGCTTCCATTCGTAAGCGCACACGCGGTGGACGTGCCAAGGAATCACCGCAGCTAGATGTCTTGTCACCTGCAAGCCCTGCACCGCCCACCCCTTCGACATCACCTTGCCCAGTCACTAGATTGCCTCTTGCAACCCCGTCAACCGATCGGCCCAATCCCATTGAACGAGAGTCACTTCCCAATCACATGGAGACTGGCATCGCAACTCCACAAACATCATCTCGTCGAGTATCCGAGCCCATGCACAGGATCGATTACTCCCCTTTACCTCCTAAGCAGAACAGTGCCTCCCGAGAGAGTGCATTTGTACTGCCGTCAAAGGGTCTTCCCATGTTTCCTGTTTCATCTTCTCAGAGCCAATATCTTCTCCCCATCGACGCAACACCCAAACGCAAGCAACGCCCTCAGCGCATCGAACATGTTATTTCTTCTCAGTCTCAGGAAGAAAGAGAATTAACATTGTCGTCCTCTCTTAGACTTGTCACTCTGTTTGGCTTATCAATAGAACACTCCCCTGGAAAGTAAGGCTTATTTCGACATGTCACATCTGCATGTTACTCACAGCGTTCAAGGTCAGGAAATGCTCAGACCCCTCATCTTAGTCCTAGCAGGCGAAACAGCCAACGCGCTCGAACACCTCCCAAATCCCGTGTCGGATCGACCGTCAACACTCCGTTGGCCTCTTCTCAAGTCTTTGAGAAGAAGAAAGCAGACCGGATGTCATCCGAGTCCCTGGGCTCCCCGCGACGAAAGAAATCGATACCATGCTACTCTCCTAGTCGTAAGACAAGGACTCCACGGAGAATTACTCGTCAGGATTCGATTGAGAATATCCCACCTGTGGACTCTGTGACGGAATCTGAATCCGACCCCGATATCGCTCAAGTAAGCATGTGAACATCATTTTTGTTAAACCCGCCTTGATGAAGAATGACCTAGGTTCCACGTCGCTTGCCAGTTTCTCTAGATGACTGTCCCCCGATGCGTCGAGAAGATAACCTTCCAATCATAGAGGACGATTCAGCAACAGAAGCAGAGTCCGACACAGAAATTCTCCGTTGTGTTGCCGAGATTGGCAAGAAACGGCGTCCTGAAATACCGAGAGAAGAGTCTTCGCCTGCACCTGTTATCTCACCGCTCGTTTCTCCTGCTAGATCACGCATCGCTCCCATGCAGCAAGGTGCCAAGTCAAGCGTCTCAGGACCGTCTACGTCTTACCGACCCAGTATAGAACAACCTTGCACGCGCTCAGATTCTTTCCCTTCGGTCGTTCGTGATTTCATCCGCATGTTTCCCGGGGATGGAAGTTATCCTACAGACTTTCCAGAATCCTTACGGGTTTGAATGCAGATGACCTTGCAGTGGTACTTAACATGTAACTACTACTGGCAAGTGTTAGTCGTCTAAGCTACGTGGCAAACCAATTTGTGAAGGGGGAGCTACCTCGACTTCTTGCACAACCGAGCTGTTCTTATCTGCTCCCTTGCCGTCTCCAACATCCTCGGACATACGCAACGTCACTTCTGAGTTTTCGACCCTAGCGGTGAGCGTAGACGCTGCAGCGACCGCGCTCTTCTCGGCCGCCACCTGTGCGAGCCTGTCATCCTCGCTGACCCGGTCGCCAAAGACCTCGCCGAGCTCCTCCAGCGTCCTATGCGCGGTCTCGGGGTAGACGAACCAGACCACAACGAAGGAAATGAGGCAGAAGCCGACCAAGAGGAAGTAGTATCCCGCCTTCATGGTGGCAAACAGCGGCGGCGTGATGAAGGCGATGATAAAGTTGAACAGCCAGTTTGTGCCGGTGCTCAACGACATGCCTTTGGCGCGCGCGCGGAGAGGAAAGATTTCAGCGCCGAGGAGCCATGGACCGGGTCCCCACGTGGCGCCAAAGAAGAAGAGATAGAAGCAGACGCCAAAGAACAAGCCGTCTGCGGCGGGTATCCGTGCGGGTCCTTCGGGGAGGCTGTCTGCGTAGTACTGAAGCCCACCGACGATGGAGAGGGATACTGCTAAAACGATGCTTCCGATGAGAAGGAAGGTGCGTCGACCCCAGCAGTCGATGAGGAACATGGCAGGGATGGTACCGGAACAATACACAAAGGCGCAAGCACCAGCGTAGAGAAGGGAACGAGAGATGCTGAAGCCGGCACGGGTCAAGTTGGATGGTAGGAAATACAGAATGGCGTTGATGCCGTTGAGCTGGGCAAACATTTGACAGGTGATGCCGACGATGGCGCGGCGGGTGTATTGACAAAAGACCTGGCGCCAAGTAGCTTCACCCATCTTGCGTTCGTAGTCGACGACGGCGGCGATTTCGACATATGTCGCAACAATGTTTGGGTGTCCCACGTCGCCAGCGGCGTGAAGATCTGCCAGGACCTGCAAGCCTTCTTGCTCGAAGCCATTCGCCACGAGCCATCTTGGTGTCTCGGGGAGGACGAACGTCCAAGCGACTAGAATAGCGGCCAGCGCGGCTTGCACAACATACGGACCTCTCCAGGAGATCTCGGAAGGTATGGCGAAAAAGAAACCATAACCGACCCAGGCCGAAATTGCATAGCCAATGTTCAAGCAGATGTACTCGATACAAACAAAGAGACCGCGAGCAT